>OZ004706.1:60646070-60763570 GCA_963924515.1 Vespertilio murinus | reverse complement strand
GAGTGATGCTCTTATAGTGGTGAAAAAGCAGACAAAACTTTCTGCTGTTATAGAGGTTACCAGAGGCCTGGTGCACGAAATTCATGCAGGGGGCATGTCCCTCAGCCCAGCCTGCACCCTCTCCAATCTGGGACCTCTCGAGGGATGTCCGACTGCCCTCTCACAATCCAGAACTGCTAGCTCCCAACTGCTCACCTGCCTGCCTTGCTGATTTCCCATAACCACTTCTGCCTGCCAGCCTGATCACCCCCTAAACACTTCCCTGCCAGTCTGATTGATGCATAACTGCTCCCCTGCCAGCCTGTTTGCCCCTAATTATCCTCCCCTGCAGGTCTGGTCACCCCTAACTGCCTTTCCCTGCGGGCCTGGTCACCCCTAACTGCCCTCCCTTGCAGGCCTGGTCCCCCCCACCAACTGCTCTCTCCTGCAGGCCTGGGTCCCCCACAACTTCCCTCCTCTGCCAGCCTGGTCACCCCTAACTGCCCTGCCCTGCAGGCTTGATTGCCCCCAACTGCTCTCCCTTGTAGACCTGGTTCCTCTCAACTGCCCTCCCCTGCTGGCCATCTTGTGGCAGCCATCTTATGTCCACATGGGGGGGCAGAATCTTTGACCACCTGGGGGCAACCATCTTGTGTGTTGAAGTGATGGTCAATTTGCATATCATGCTTTTATTAGATAGGATTATAGATGGACAGGTATACCAAAATGAACAAGAAACCATCAGGTAGTGCTAAATGCCATGCTGGAAATAAAACTGCTTAATGTGATGAACTACTTCAGACGGGGTGGTGAAGGAGGGTCACTGAAAGGGTAGCATTTTCGCTGAGACCTGCCTGATAAGAAGTTTAGATCAAATAGAAGGGCCCTGGGGCAGAGCAGCAGCTAGTGCAAAGTCCCCAAGGAGTGATTCACTTGGCTTATTTCAAAGAGGAAAAGGCAGGTGAGAGAATAGAGAGTGAGGGTGAGGGGTAAGAAGTAGGGAGAGTTCAGGACCTGTGTGCCAAATAAGGAACGGAATGTTATTCCAAAAGCAATGGAAGCCACGGAGCCTTTAAGCTCTGATGGACATGTTCTGATCTACATTTTTAAAGGCTCACTCTGGCTCCTGTAAGGACAGGAGATATCAGGGCTGTTCAGGGAGATGAACATATGGACCTACTGACTGTGAGCTCTAGGAATTGCCACCATTGTCCCATAACCAGGGGTGTGATATAAAGTAAAGAGGGCTACCGACATTACTTTTTCAAAGGCTTCATAGAGATGAGTTCCTCTGCCCACAGAAAGGCCCGAGCAGTCTCACTTCATACATTCAATTGCTTACAGAGATGAAGTTTTCAATGTGTGGCAATCAATGAATGCATCATAGAGAGCATATGAAAAAAATAAGGCTTTAAGTAGCAAAAATGCTGGGGGCTGTTGTTCCATTTTAAAACAGGAGAGGACGACCCAGAAACTTGCCCAGCGTCACCCAGTAAATTAATGGCAGAGCTGGTGCGAAAAGACATGTCTCTGGATTCCAGTCTGGGATTCTTTCCACTGCATCACCTGCCCCTCTGAGCCGAACACGGTTTTGTTCTGTACCGTGGTCCCCCTGGACCCTTGCTATTGCTCAGCTGACTTTCAAACACTGCCAGATGGCAGGAAAAGAGGTTGTGAACACATCAAGTCTGGTCTCTCTATTGGAAAAATAACTGAAATATGCTTTGCTAATTTTGACCCAGTCACACCTCTTTGTGGAGTAGACAGCACATGCATTTATGTGAGAATCTTCATAGTTTGACTACTTACCATACTTCTAAATGTCCAATTGAATATTTCTTAAAATCCACTGAATTCCTAAGACTCTGAGGTCATTTTCAAACTATTATAGAGATGAGTTCTTACATCTCTATTCAAACACACACACACACACACACACACACACACACACACAACACCAAATCAACAAACAAACAAAAACACACACAAACAGAAACCCACAGGGTCTTTTGGATTGGAAAATGAGAACAACACACCATCTTTGCTGTGTGGGGAGGGGTGTTACGATGAATGTTTACATGTGTAACTGCCATTGCATATGCAGATGCACAGGTTTTTATTTTGTTTTCTCAATATTTGCAGGAGGTAGAGCTCCATGCTGGACCTGGATAAAAGCTGTATGTTCTAAATCACATAATTTCATTCTCAACTACTTTGATTTTCTCCACTTTTTTCTATAGCCAAATAAAATAGACATAATTTGCATCATTCACTTTTTCTCTTTTAAATTAATTAAGCAATCCTATTTAAATGGTGGTTATGCATTACTCCTCTTGTGTTCATTACAATAAGATTAATGACCCACCGATCCAGTCTTTCTGTGTTAGATTTTGTTTCACATTTGAGCTTATTTGGACAGATATCACCTCCTTACACACTTAATAGATCTATAATTTATCATTCCTTGATCTCTGTGTATGAAGTACTTTGCTAGGCACCAGTGGTGGAGGAAAATAACTCAGGATTGGCGCCTGGGAATCTGTAAATCTTACCTATGAATTCAGATGTCTGTTCAACACCAACTGCACCTCAAAAACCTCACACCTTTATTATGTTTCACATATTATATTGCACTGACAAGTTTAACTGCACCCAAGACTGAACCAGGTGGTGTTTAAATTCCCGAATACCTTACATTTGAATGCCTCAGGCAAGAAACACTGGCTACACATAGGCACAGATTATAGTATTTCAGGATAGACATCGTCAAAATCAGAAGAGGGAAGGCCTTTGCCCATAAATTTTGCCAACACATTTATGCTAACCTTTATGCGTTTCAGTAAGGCTTTAAAACCCATGCTTAGGCACTGCTTTTCTGTAGGTCTTCATTGAAGCATCAAAATTAAACCATTTTGAAAAATCACCATTGCAGGACCCCAGGAACTGTCCCCCCACCTCCCCCTTTAAAGCACTTTCTCTTCTTTCTCTTATTGCCTAAAAATTCAAGTACTCTCTTAACCAAGTGCAGACTGAAATATTTCACTGTGGATTTGAACAGGAGCCAAGAGGGCCGATGAAAGGAAAACTTCTCTCTATAAAAGGTTTATTGTCAGCGCTTTCTCTCAAGATGTAGGTTCTTCTAAAACAGGCTACCAACATTTTCACAAACATTGATGCAACCTTCTCAGCTTCTCCTAGACCTATGATTCAGGTCCTTTTCTTTCAGGAAAGCTCTACATCTAGCCTTTGACCTTCTGGATAGCCAACTCTACCTGCTTCTGCCTCCATCGATATAATGTATATTATAAAAAGGAAAGGGGGATGGGGTGGCTTGGTCCTCATGCTAGTGGAAAAGTACTTGAAATTCCTTGCATTCCTTTGCATTTAGCAGCGTGTTTACCTAATCACCGGCTTATTAGGATTAGCACAAGTCATTGCTTTGAGCTTATTCAATGAAAACAAACTGACTCCTATAGACTCAAAGGTTTTTTCTTCCCTTCTGATCCCAACTGAGGGCAGATTTTACAGTAGTTTTTGAAACAATATTGATAAAATATGAAGTTATAAACAAACCATCTTTTATAATACATTATCCAACCATGCCTAATCTTACCCAAATGTAGACATGTGCAAGCTACAGACTGGACTGCTTTCGCTAACGTTTCTCTCTCCTGAAGTGACATGCACCATAACCTGGTGATTAAAATGCTAAATTACTATACCCACCTCACAGTGACTGGGTGAGGGAGACTCCTGTGCTTTAATTTCTTATAAAAAGAATGCATTATTATTTAAATCACAAACTTGGTTTTGGATTCCTTCTTGTGCTTCTTATAATACCTGGTTCAAAACGTGTGGTTTTTTTGTTGTTGTTTGTTTGTTTTTTAATGCAGATTATTTTAAATGCAACCATCTTTCTCTACTGAAGATATAAAAGCAATCATTGTTTTATTTATGCGGGTCATTTCCCTGTTCTATCCCAAGCACCTAGAACAGATCCTGCCCCAAAGCAGACGCTCAACAAGTCCTGTTTGAGTGATTGAATGGGTAATCTAGATTGCTTCCAATGACTGCGGCCAATCTCTAAAAAATATGCAATGCCATACACTCAGATATTAGGTAAATATTTCTTTATTAAATGATTAATTCCATAAATAAATTCTTTTCACTGAATATAAAATTAAAATCATTTACAAATTATTCCAGTATTACATTTCCCCACCCTCCCTAGAAGCTACATTTTGATAAATAAAAACATTCAGTTTTAAAAACACCTGATTTCTGTTTGCAGTTTAGAGTGCAGATAGCTGCCTCTCGTGGACACTCACAGAGTGTCCCCTTCGGGAAGGAACGAAGCCCCTCCCTCCCTGGTACTTCTGTCAGAGGATGAAGGCTTTCTCTGTCCCACTAATCTCACCATCTTACAATAGCAGAACCGAAAGGAAAGAAAAGCCTAGAGAAGAAAAAAAATACGCTTACCAAATAATTTACAAACAGAAAACAGAACGTCATCAACAGCACAAGCTCCAAAATGAAGCAGTAACGCGTGCTCCAATACTATGAAGCAAAGTATTCTCCGATGGCGGCCGCATCAGAGTCCATCTTGCACCAGCACACCTGGCAGTTTCAGAATACCTCAAATACTACTCGCGAGCGAGCAATGCATCCCTTCTACAATGAGTCCCTTCACCCCCACCGCCCCCACCCACGTCTCCACGACTCCGGCTCTCTTCTCCCCGTGCTGGAAACCCGGGTGGCGTTTAGTCCCTAAATTTGTGGATGTCGTTGAACAGCCGGTAGAAGGGAAAGGAGGCCTCGCTGGCGTGCGGGCAGTTGTAGTTGCACTTGCAGGACTGGATCATCATGACGTTCTTGGAGAACACCTCCCCGTCTTCGCAACGGAAGCGCATCTTCACCGTCCTGGTCTGCAGGGGCGTGCAGCACCGGCCGTCCACGCAGGAGCCGCAGTACTTGGGCCGGTATTTCTTCACACTCGAGCACCCGGCGTAGGTGAACTTGACCGGCTCTGGGGATTTCTTGGTCTTGCTGCATTTCTTGCCCTTCTGTAAGAAAGACGAGAGAAGAAGGAACGTTAGGGACAAGGGTTCCCTTTCCTGGAAGGCAGGCCCCCATCTCACCCAGCTGCCCAGCAATAGATACCTGCCCAGCAGAAACTTACTTTCAGGCTGCTGTACATGGGCTGTCCACAAGGCCGCACCTCACAGATCCGGGTTTCTTTCACCAGGCGGCATTCGGGGTTGTCATTGGTAACGCGTGTGGAGATACCAGTTCCGCAGGTCTTGGAGCACTGGGACCAGGACGTTGTTTGGACGATGCACTTCTGGCCGTGCAGGGAAGGGTTGTACAGGATGCGAGGGCCCTGGCCAAAAGCTAGAGAGGCACACAAGAGGGAAGACTTTCTCAGAGGCGCGCTGACAGCGAACAGACCCAAGGTCTCCTCCTTTCTAGAAAAGCTTCACACCAGGAACGGGTGTCAGTTCCCAGGCCCTCAGGGGCTCCGCTTTAACTTACCGGGGAGCCGCTTGGGGAAGCCGCCTTTTCCAAACGCGATCAACTCGTTGTGTCTCGTTAACTCCACCTCGGAGGCATCGAATGTGGGCCCCTTGCCCAGGAGGTCGTCCTTGTCCTCCATGGGGTCCTTGGCAGCGTCCTGGTCACAGATCCACTCCTCACAGCACTGCCCGTTCACTTTGACCAGCCGGGGGTTGGGGCAGCCCAAGTTGGGGAGAGACAGCTCTTGGGGACACAGGGGGATGCAGCCCACGGCGCCGTCAATGCATGTGCACTGATGTTTACAGTTGGGCTGGAAACTCTCCCCATTCTGGTAGATCCTGGAGTTGTATTCACAGGGTCTGCCCTCCGACTGAGCTGCAAAAGAGCACCAGGAGAGAAAGGGTGAGAAAGAGGATCAAGTTTTAAGATTCCGCGCCACGGGCCCGAAACCCATACATATTTTCTGCCGTTGCATTCAATTTATGGTAAAGTTCCCTGCGATTCCCCCCCAGAGACTGCAGACCAGAACAATAAGTTAGTCAGGAATCACTTTTCCGTATGCGCTTTTCGCTGGGCCCAGACACACACTGAATTGCATTCCAGACTGCTGAAATCATGTGCCTTTCTGCCAAGCTACCAACAACAAAGCATCACCATACATGGTCTCAAAGTTACTAAACTCCTGGACTACGGGGACTATTATTTTTTTTAAAGGGGCCAAACCACAAGCCTCTTACCTCTGCAGATCCCCTTCGGAGCGGTGGAGCTGGCGCCGAAGTTGCATTCCAGCCCCTTGGTGTGGTCGCAGGGCTGCGCTTTGCTGCAGTCCTCGTTGAGCTGCTTGGCGCAGACCTTGCAGCAGCCGCAGCCGTCCCGGACCAGCCCGACTCCCGGGGCGCACTTGGGCGCCTCCAGGGGGCAGTCGCAGGCGGCGGGGCACGAGAGCGCCTGGAGGGGGGAGAGAAGACTCGCGTGAGGCTCGGTGGCGCGGTGAGCAGGAGGGGCGCCCGGGGGAAGGGACCGGGGGCGAGGGTGGGAGGTGGGGGGGGAATTGGAGGGTCGGGTCTCCGATCGGGTACACCCCGGGCAGGGCTGCGTCGGCCAGGAGGCCCCAGACACCCCTTTAAAGGGGGGAACGTAAAGAAAGAGGCGCCCGCAAGCTCCCCGAAACTCTTTGGTTTACTTTTTTCCCGTGGCGTGGGCAACGTGGGGAGAGGACGCGGGGCTGTGGACGCGGACGGAGGCAGAAGGACTCACCAGCCGGGCCAGCTGGAGGAGGGTGACGGCGGCGACGAGCGTCCTGGCCGAGCGGGGGCTCATGGTGGCGCGCAGGGGTCCCGGCGGCGAGCGAGCGGGCGCGGAAGGCAAAGACGCCGACGCACCGGGGCGCAGCGGACGGGCGGACGGGCGGGCGGGCGGGCGGACGGCGGCGGCTGGGCCGGGCGACGGGTGCGGCGGGCCGGGCGGGCGGCGCGGAGGCGAGGCGAGGGCCGGGAGGCGAGAGGCGGCGGCGGCGGTCCTGCTGCCGAGGTCCGGGCCGAGGAGGAGCGCGGGCGCGGGGATGGATGCTCCAGGTCGCTCCGGCTCGCGGTCTGCCCCGGCGCGCCGAGCCCGCCCTTTATACGGGCCGGCGGCGGCGCCGCGTGTTGCAGTGACGTCGGCCCCGTCTGTGCCTTCCAGAATTCTCAAACATCTCAGGAATGCGCGCTGGCGCGGGCCGCGGCCAAGCGCCTCCCCTGGCTCCGCTGCACCTTTTTTTTTTTTTTTTTTGGTCCGGGACCCAAGAAAACAATCTTCCGTTTTTCCACTTTCAATAACGACTTGTCTATAGGGGAGGGCTCTTTTTTTTGACGTGATGGGGGTGGACGGATGGGGTGGAGGGGGGTGGGGGTGGCGGGAAGGGGTGGGGGGTAGGAGAGCTCAGAACTTTGTCTGGACCGGGAGGGTAGGAGGACCTGAGAGGGAGGAACAAAAGTCGTTTTGTTTGGTGGGGATGCCGAGGTGACCGGGCAGCCTTGGAAACCCTCACCCGGGGGAAGGCGGTGAGCTGTTGACAAGGAAGGTGAGAGTCGAGTTATCTGCGGAGAGAGGCGAAGGGGGAAGGGGGAGGGGGTATTGGGGGTGTTGGGGGTCTATCTCTGAGCCAGGCAACCACTTGTGGACTTGGTAGCTGGCTCGGGTAAAGCCCCAGAGCTTCTTCGGCAGGGTGTGTATGAGCAACGTGAAGGGCATTGCAGTTTAATCCCCGCGGTGCCATTCATGAATGAGAGGGTGGGGGGCGGGGTGGGAATCCACTTCGCCCACGCCTGGCCGTTTTCCAAGCAGAGGTCTTCCCCCTTCCGCGCCCCCTCTCCCCCGCCCTCCCGCTTTCGGTCTGTCGTACTTGTTTGTTTTTGGAGGTTCCCACCACTTCAGTTCCAGCCCGCTGCCTGGGGTTGCAGCCCGGGAGGAAGTGAGGGCTGGGAGTTCTCCGGGAGGCCGGCTGACGCTGCTTCCCGGCGGATGCGGGAGCCCGGGCAGGCGCTCCAGCCGCCCTCCCTCCCTCCCCGGGCGGGTGGCGGTGCGCACCAAGCAGCCAGCCGAGCGGAGGGGACCGCCGTGGAGTGATTTTATACCGAGATCGCCACCTGCGGATGCTGGAAAGGCCGAACCAGATTCCACCGCCATGGGGCCCACCGGATCCCTGGGAAAAGCAGACCCCCTGAGAGCCGAGAGTCGTGCGGGATTTTTACATTGCCTCTCCTTGGAACCACTTAGAAGCCTCCCGTTGCAAGTGAATCGCAATGTGTTCCTCCACGAGCGCAGAGAAATAAAGAGTTTAAGGGTGGGATAGTCTGTCATAAAAATGGTAGCAGATCTTAAAGACCCCGCTTACCTGCAACGGGCTCCGCAGAAGACCCGCCCGCAAAGCAGTTGCTTTAACAGCACCCACATCCTTAGTGGGATGGATGAACTTTCCCTCAAGGTTTCTAAGATATCTTCTTTGTGTGCAATTTTAATAATAAAAATCATGTACAATAGATTGTGCCAGTCTCCCTTGTGTATGTGCTTTAGGAGAGCTGCCTGTCTCCTTTGCGCTTTTGTCCTTTCTTATGTTTAATGGAATTCGACAGTCTTGCTGAAGGAGGCCCCTTTTTTTTCTTCTTCTTCAGTGCTGACTGTTCTGTGAAGCTATTGCAGTGAAAACAATCTCCAGTGAGGAGATCTACCAGGGAGGAGTTAGGTTTCATTCATTCAGAAGTGCCTTCTCATAAGGCTCAGAGGCTTTTGCTAGGGGGAGCTGGGTCTCTCAGGCTTGGTTGGCTTTATTGGAGGGGTGTGTCTCTTCGCCCGCAATAGATTGTCCCGGCGCTATGCAAATACAGCGAGGAAAGTCTGGGCCCTGCGTTGGGCCCAGGTCAATCCACCAATTATTTGTTTGGGAAAGTGGTTTTTCCTGTGTTAGACTTGCACTGCTGTTCCCTTCTTTAATGAAGTGACGGGGAGCAGAGTGCGCCGGGGCGGTACAGGGTGGAGGAGGTGGGTGGAAAGAGAATGGATGCAGAGGAGTGTCCCTGGCTCCCGTGGCGGTGTCTTTTTCTATTTGACTTCATGGTTGTAAGTATTTCCAGATGGTGAATCAGACACCAGACGTAACAATATTCCCATATTTGGGTATAGCAGTAGCCTGCGTTTTTAACATTTTTCTGCCTCTTATCCAACCACAAAGCATTCTTGACAGCTTCAGATGCTGTTAAATATAGACTTAACTCCTGTTCCCAGAGCAGGAAATTCTTTGGAATCCCTTGTTTTCCACGCAATCTGTCTGTCATGGTCTAAAATAAAATTTCAGCGGGTGATCCAACTGGCCTGTGCATATATACCTTGTTCCTGTATTGTCGCGGGGGTGGGGGCCGGGCAAGGAGGTTCCGTCTGCTGCTTTGCACTCAGACACACACCGTTCCAGGGATTCCTTTAAAAATCGAGTTTTCTAACAAGGCTGTGTGTGTGTGTGTGTGTGTGTGTGTGTGTGTGTGTGTGTGTTTCCTCTTTAACTGGGGGATTTGGAGGAGGATTTTCAGTCACAGGAGAAACCTAGCTCACCTTCCAGTCTGCCGCCTGGGTAAAGCAGGGCCTGTGCTGTGGGAGGGAGTTTGGGGGGCGGTAGCAAACAGGGCCGGGAGGTGGGGGGAGCTGAGCGACCCCGGGAACCTAGGTGCCCAGCCTTCCCACAGACTGTGTACCCCGGTGCGTCGGCTGGTAAGCCAGCGGAACAGCAGCTCCTGGCGTCCTGCTCAGGGACCATCCGGGAGCCCCAGGCGTGGGGTCGCCTCCTCGCCTCCTCTGCAGAGCAGTGCGCCTTCACCGAATGGAGGGGGACGTGTGCGAATGTGTCCGAGTAGGTGCTGCTTCTGTACCGACGCTGCCCCACGAGGGAAGGAGGGGCCGCCTTGTTGCCATGGGCGACGGCGCGCGGAGATGGAGCCGCTTGTCCTCCGCAGCCCCCGGCTCCGGGCTGAGCGCTGGGGACGCCCGGAGTGTTGGGTCACCCAAGAGAAGGGTTCCCTGTCTGGTGGCGACTGAGAAGGATCATCCCCTTAAACCTTGTGTCCTAGCCCTGAACCAGTGCTTTTCAAACGTACGCATCTGAGAATCAGTCCCCTGGAGGGGGGGGGGGGGGATGATGGAACGATTGCTGGGCCCCGTCCCAGGATTTCTTTTCTTTTTCTTTTTTTTAAAAAAATATATTTTATTGATATTTTACAGAGAGGAAGGGAGAGAGATAGAGAGCCAGAAATGTCAATGAGAGAGAAACATCGATCAGCTGCCTCCTGCACACCCCCCACCGGGGATGTGCCCGCAACCAAGGTACATCCCCTTGGCAGGAATGGAACCAGGAACCTTTCAGTCCGCAGACCGACGCTCTACCACTGAGCCAAACCGACCTCGGCTCCAGGATTTCTTATTAGTTGCCTTCCTAACGGGTCCCTCGGTCCTGGTGAGCCACACACCGAGAACCGCGGCCCGGGACGGCCGGGTGCCCGGGTCTCCCCCGCACACCCAGCCTCGCAGCGCCTGGAAGAGCAGGGCGCCCTAGGGTGCTGCCAAAGGCCGCTTGGAGGGGCGCCTCCCTGTTTCTCTCCGCAGCCCTCCCGCCCGCCCAGCGGAGGGGCCGTGGGCAGAGCCGGGGGAGCCGCGGCGACGGCGGGAGCTGCCCGGCGGGCGCGCGGGGAGGGCAGGGCGCCCGGCCCCGGCCCATATTTGGAGAAAGTCTTTCCAGGCTCCGTCATCCGCCTCCGGGGGCGGCGGCCGGGCGCACCGCCGCGGGGCGCCGCGTTCCTCCGCGGGGCCGGCGCCCAGGCCTCGGGCTGCCGTGGGGAGCCGGCGCCCCCACCGCCCCAGCCCCCCGGCCCCCCGCTGCTCAGCCCCTGCCCGCACCTCGGCCAGGGCCCCCGGCCGCCCGCGCTGCGTGGGAGGCTGGCGCGGGGAGAGCCTCGGCGCGATTGTGTCACTTTTCCCGTCCACTCCGCCGCTGACTCGTCCTCCCCACGGGGCCGCAAGTCGCCGCGCGGTGCCAGAGGAGGGGGTACGCCCAGGCTCAGGGGCAGGGGTGTGTGTGTGTGTGTGTGTGTGTGTGTGTGTGTGTGTGTGTCCGAGGGCGGCTTGGCTCAGACCTGGAGGACCCCCCGCCCCCGCCCCCCATCTCCCATCACCCCGTCCCCTCTCCACCCCCGAGAACTGGAACGTGGAATTGCCTCCGGGAGAAGTTCTTAAGGCTCTGGTCCCATTGTCCCTAGAAGGGAGAGGTGCTGGAGCTGGCTCTGGCTTTCTCTAGGTCTCCCCTACCTTCCCCTGTGCATACTGCCTCCCCTTACCCTCATAAGTTCCTTTGGGAGGCGTGGCCGGTGGTTGTGGCGGGCGAGAGGCCTCTAGATAGGAAGCCCTAGCTCTGCCACCGCACTAGTCTTTTTATTATTATTATTATTATTATTATTATTAAATATATTTTATTGATTTTTTACAGGGAGAAAGGGAGAGGGATAGCGAGTTAGAAGCATCAACCAGCTGCCTCCTGGACACCTCCCACCGGGGATGTGCCCACAACCAAGGCACATGCCCTTGACCGGAATCGAACCCGGGACCTTTCAGGCTGCAGGCCTACGCTCTATCCACTGGACCAAACCGGCTAGGGCTGCACTGGTCTTTGTAGCCTTCTGCAAGCTGCTCATCCTCTCCAGGCCTTGTATTCTTCACCTGTAAATTGGGAAAGGAGACAGCAGGTAGTAAAACTGGAGCAGCCCCTTTAAGGGCTACATCTCATGCCATCCTTTCCTCGTGACAGAAGCAAGCACTCCTATGGCTCACTCCCTGTCAGACACAGTTTGGAATGACTACTTATATATTTAATTCTCCAGTGCCCCATGGAGGCAGATCCTCCTGTCCATCAGTATTTCTTCCTAGTGTAAATGAAGGAATGCAGGCAGGTAACTAGCCAAAAGGCATGTGCCTCGCAGGGAGCAGACCTGAACCAAGGCATTTGGTTCCAGTGGGCCTTGCGCTGAGCCACCGTTCATACTGCCTCCCTCCCCATCTCTTACTTCAGACATCCAGGCCGGTCCCCTCTGCTGGAACTCTTGCTTTTATTTAACTCGGTCACAGCATATCCAGATACTCTAGGGTAAACGCATCAGATAGAAAAATAGTTGACACGTTAACGGAAGCTGTGCTAACCTCTGAGACTTGCCTAATAGACTGGGTTTGGGAGGAGGGGGAGAGAGGGAGGAATGTTCTGTTTTAACAGAAAAGGTCTTAACCCCAGTAAGGTTATATAGCGGACTTTTTGGCACCTTGGCAGTCTGATAGGGGAGATATCAGATCTTTGAGGTCCTTCTGACATTTCACAAGCCGCACTGATCTGGCAGTCCTTACTAGGCCTGCTGAGAACTGCGTTTGTCACCGAGATAAGGTTTTCTGTGTCACCTGATGGTCATCAGTCTGAGTGTGTCTTGTGAGTTGGACATGCTTTGAACCTGTTTTTTTTTTTGTTTTTTTTTAAACTCTGAGTACAATTACATAGGTATCTGAGGACACGTCATTTTCCCTCTCGGAAGCCCAGATATATCGAGTTCACTCTGTGTCATTGCACTGGGTAAGCACTGGTGACATAAAAAATGGGACTAACATTGACCTTCCCCTGGAGGACTCTACAGTCTGCTGCTAAAAGTAGATACAACGTTTACAATAACTAAGATTCGGAAACAGCCGAGGTGCCCATCAGAAAACTATGGTACATCTACACAATGGAATACTATGTTGCCATAAAAAAGAAGGAATTCTTACCATTTGCAGCAACCTGTATGGAATTGGAGAACATTATGCTAAGTGAAATAAGACAGTCAATGAAAGAAAAATACCACATGATCGCCCTCATTTCTGGTTAACAAAGAACATTATAAACTGTTGAACAAAAATATAGATACAGAGACAGTAAAAAGCATCAAACAGACTGTCAAATTACAGCGGGAAGGTTAGGGAGAGATGAGGGAGATAAGAGATCAACCGAAGGATGTGTATACATGCATATAAGCATAAACGATGGACTCAAAACTCTGGGGGGGGGGGATGAATGGGAATGGGGTAAGGGGGGAGGGCAATGGTAAGATATGTACACATATAATACCTTAATAAAAAAATTTTTTTTTTTAAAAGTAGATACAACATGCTGTGTACTTCTCGGCCTGGGAGTGAGGGTGGAACTCATCTGTTTGAGAGAATGAGTGAGACTGATCCAGGGAAGGACAGGTGAGACAGAAGAACAGAACCTCTGCCCTGAATGCTGGGCCATAGGATCACTTGTGGGAACTGGAGGGGCGGTTCGCTGGGACCTTCTGCAAGTGTCTTGGCCTGTCATAGCACTGGGATTCTGCCTGCAGGCCGGGGTGAGCAGGATGCGGTTTTGCCTTGGTGTCTTTATCTGTAAGATAATGGGGTTGCCGGAGCTCAGGGGACAGGCACCGAAGGCCTCACAGGGATCAGCCATGTAACAAAATGCCATTTCAAGGATTAGTGCCAGCTAACACGTGGCTACAGCTTTGGGGAGCCCTGGAGATAGTGGGGACCGACGCGGGGGAGCCGAGTGGTTGTTGGGTGAAAGTGTTTGCCTATTTTTCTTACTTTTAAGAGATATCAGGGATCTGGGTTTTTATGTGAAGTCTTTCAATTTTTAAACGGTTGGCAATTGATTAAGACTGTTAACATGCCATCAAAGTTCATGATAAGGAAACAAAGGAAGGCAAAGTTGGGGGCCTTCCAGTTGTGATCTCCACACTGAATGTCTCCAAGAACTGCCCTGCTGGTAGCCAGGCATGAAAGATCAGGGAATAGCATTTGACTGTCATGCTTCATGTATTTATTTTTATTTTTTATTTAAATATATTTTATTGATATTTTACAGAGAGGAAGGGAGAGAGAGAGCTAGAAATGTCAGTGAGAGAGAAACATCGACCAGCTGCCTCCTGCACACCCCCCACCGGGGATGTGCCTGCAACCAATGTACATGCCCTTGACCGGAATCGAACCCAGGACCCTTCAGTCCACAGACCGACGCTCTACCACTGAGCCAAACCGGCCTCGGCTGTCATGCTTCATTTAATTGGCTAGACTTCCATTTGTCTTAAAACCAGGGCTGCCACTTGACTCAGCTGTCGGAGTGTATAATCTATCCACAAAATTGGAATAAGCATCTTTATTTTTTACTTTACTCCCCAGACACCATGCAGTCTCCCTTTTCCTTTTCTTCCCGAGTTTATGTTGTAAGCAGCTGACATTGTCTTGGCAGCATGATAGGAAACACTTTTTTTTTTTTTTTTTTTTTTTAGGGCATTCGTATCCAATAGGAACTATATCTGTTTATTTCCTCCACCTGGCATCTGGCCACAGGAAGCCAGGCATTGCTAACCCCTTTACCTTGCAGAACTTCTTGTTTTGTGATAACGCATAAACATTTCATTGGAATGGACCGGAAGGCACCGCCCTGCAATCCATCTTCTAGACGTGATTGAGCAATATGAAACATATTAATTATAAGTCACTATCAAATGGGTTGCCATGAGACTCAAGGGATTAAGAATTAACCTCCAACTCCCGTGCTTTATTTCCTAAGATGCCTGCCTCTTCATCCCCCTCTTCAAACCGCACAAACCATACCCAGCATTTAGAGAGGATTTGATGTGGGCCCGGTACATGAGCACTCAGATCCTGCAGAGAGATCGAAGCCAATTATCCGTGCCAGCATTTTCAGGTTTGAGGTGTAAGTGTAAAGAAAGACTCTGGTAATTGGGCTGGTTATGTGAAATAAGACATAAGACATGTTTAATGCTCAGCAGGATGTTTGACACATAGTAAGTGTTTAATAAATTACATTTATCTTACTGCTAAGCACTGCCATTGCCTTCACTTTTGCTGCAGTTATCATAGCACGAGCAAGCCTTATTCTCCAGAGCAGTGTCTCCCAAACGTCTCTCATGATGAACATCCCCTGGTGGAGTTGTTAAAATACAGATTCCCGAATCCCAACTAAGAAGCGCTAAACTAGAATTTTTGGGAACATATAGGTAAAATTGTATACTTAACTAGTGCTCTAGAGGCACAATTTTATCTATATGTTCCCCAAAATTCTAGTTTAGCACTTCTTAGTTGGGATTCAGAAATCTGTATTTTAACAACTCCACCAGGTGATTCTCATCATGAGAGAAGTTTGGGAACTTCTGCTTTAGATGATCTTCTATATTCTTTAAACTAGATGAGCTCTAGTTATAAAATCGTTTGACAAATGGCATATAGATTATGTGATTTAAAAGATCCATCCAGCCGAAACCGGTTTGGCTCAGTGAATAGAGCGTCGGCCTGGTGACTGGAAGGTCCCAGGTTTGATTCCGGTCAAGGGCATGTACATTGGTTTCGGGCACATCCCCGTAGGGGGTGTGCAAGAGGCAGCTGGTCGATGATTCTCTCTCATCAATGTTTCTAACTTTCTATTCCTCTCTCTTCCTCTCTGTAAAAAAATATTTAAAATAAATAAATAAATAAAAAGTAATGAAAGATCCATCCAGCCTGGCCAGCGTGGCTCAGTTGCTTGGAGCTTCATCCCTTACATCAAAGAGTGGCTGGTTTGATTCCCAGTCAGAGCATATACCCAGTTAGCAGGTTCTATCCCTGCACGGGGTGCGTGTGGGAGTCAACCGATCAATGCCTCTCTCTGTCTCTCTCTAAAATAATAATTAAAAAAATTTAAAAGATTCATCCAGATCAGCTTTCTGGCTTGCCTGGGGCCCCACTGACCCTATAAGAAAGTACTCAGATGTCCTTGCTTGTCATAGAATCACAACTTTGCCTATAGGCAGTGGTGAGCCAAAAGAGGTTTTGTCTTTGTTTCCACATCTAAAAGATAATCAGGTTGTACCAGTTAAGGGTCATGCACTCACATGCCCCAGGGTATAAATTACCATGCCTGGGGATTAATACCAGCTGACATGTGACCTCAGCATAGCTTTAGAAGGGGATAGTTTTATATATTTTTTTTTTCCTATGGGGCCTGGGTATTGCCTTCCAAAGACTGGGCAGTTAGTGTATATCTATATAGATGAGTTAGTGATCTCATCTAATGTTTATAAACAACCTTGTAGGGTGAGCCTTTTGTTCTAATTTAAGGAATGAGAAAACTGGGGCTTAGCTGGAATCAGTAGCAGGTGCAAGGGCACAGAGCAGTTAGGGTAGAGTGTCTGTTCCAAAGGCCAGTCTTTGGACAGAGACCATGGTATCTGGCCCCCAGGAAATCTGCCTTTCAACTTAGAAACTTGCCCTCAACTTCACTTTCCCTTACCAACGGACTATGGATGACTCTTAAATATCTTTCCATATGTGTCTCGAGTGTATTTGTGTTTTTAGTAATTACGCACCCCAGTTTCTTCAGGAGAGTCTGGTCATGAATTAGTTAAATAACAAAAGCCGGTTTCTTCCTGGGGACTCTTGCCTGAGCTTGTTCCTATTTCCTCTGAATAAAAAGAGATGTGTCAGGACAGAGGAGGAACTCAGAGATGGAGAGATGCTTCTATTGTAACTTAGTCATTGCCATTGATTTTGTTTCCTAAGGCAGAGAGAGCTGCTACTTTCTTGACTTGTGGTCACCCTCACATTGTTACTACTAATTTGTACTTTTTAAATAACATTTTAAAAATACATTTTTTATTGATTTTTAGAGAGAAAGGTAGAGGGAGAGAGAGAAATATGGTAAGAGATAACCATTGATCGGCTGCTTCCTGCATGCCCCTTACTGGGGATCCAGCCTGAAACCCGGCATATGCCCTCCACTGGAATCGAACCCGGGAATCTTCAGCCCACAGGCCAAAGATCTATCTACTGAGCCAAACCAGCTAGGGTTTAATATTATTTTAAATTTAGGAAATAAGGGTACAGAGAAATTAAGCAACTTGCCTAAGATTAGACAGAATGTGACCAAACAAGGATTCTAACCCAGGACTGACTCCAAACTTTATGCCCTTTGTGTGTATCTACTGACTCCTTAGTTTCCACTCCCTTTATGAGTGTTTGTTCTTTTTTTACTTTCTTTTATTGTTACCACCTCGCCTTTATAGAGCCAGCCCTTTAGCTTTTCCTTAGCTCTTTCAGATCCATTGACGTTGAGTCTTTGAGCCACTGGTGAGTCTTAACTTCTAAAAGGAGATGCAAATTAAAGTGAATGGGATCATTAGCATCATGTTGACTACATCCTCATCATCATTATAATCAGAGATCAGGCCTGGGGATAATCAGCCTGCACTACATTTATTTGCTTTGAATGATTTAAGTATATGTGGTTTCTGTTTTCTAGGGACAAATGACAGGTTCTCTGGGCTTTCTGCACTTTCTAGGTCAGGGGTGGGCAAACTTTTTGACTCGAGGGCCACAATGGGTTCTTAAACTGGACCGGAGGGCCGGAACAAAAGCAACCTGACCATGCTGGCACTCTCATCTTGGGCTGCTGGTGAAGGAGCAGAGGGGAGAGAGTAAGAGAACCCTCCACTCTTTCGGCTCTGTGGGCCGGATAGAACAGCTGAAGGGGCCGGATCCGGCCCGCGGGCCATAGTTTGCCCATGGCTGTTCTAGGTCCTTGATATTTTGCATATAGAAGCCCTTGAGTCTCAGTCCACAAATGTAACTTGAAAGGACCTACTTTCATGGCAGGAACAGCCTGCAAACACTTTGAAGGGCTTACAACCCTAAAAGCTGAGGCCAGAGA
Organism: Vespertilio murinus; assembly: GCA_963924515.1. Classification (NCBI taxonomy): domain Eukaryota; kingdom Metazoa; phylum Chordata; class Mammalia; order Chiroptera; family Vespertilionidae; genus Vespertilio; species Vespertilio murinus. Next base: position 60,745,800 of record OZ004706.1, on the reverse strand, counting down.
AGGAGGTAGGGGATGAGGATGGAGTGGGAGCAAACTCAGAGAAGACTTGTGAAGTGACAAAAAGTGAGAGTTGAGACAATTTCCAGCTGAAGTCACCTCCTCTTAAAAGTCACGAACTATCCAGGTTTTGATCCTTTGTGTATAGGCTTCTCTTTTGGAACACAATTAGGTGACAGTGCCTAGGAACTAAGAAGTGCGCCAAGTTCTGAGTCATTTCATTCTGCTTTCTTCCAGAACACCGTGGGAAAAGGATGGGCAGACTGGTTTAGATAAAACTCGGTCCCACCCTCACTGAAGGCTAGGAACAAATCCATTTTTGAAATGTTTTTTTAAAAAAATATAATTGGACTGAGAAAATATTTAATAAGCCTCTATTTTCAACTTGGATCTGAAGCCTTGTTTTTGTCAAATTGGGTGTTGTTTATAACCTTTTAGATTTCAAGGGGGTTCATACGTGCCTTTAAAGCACATGCATTAAATGATGGTGCCATGTTAGGGTTTGAGGATGCAAAGATGACTAAAATGTGGTCCCTGACTTTGAGGATAGCACATTTTAGAGGGGTGAGAGCATGTGTAAATAACGTGTGTGTAAATACTGTCAAATAAGACGCTCCATGCAGGTACAGTGTGAACAAACTGCTTCAGGACCCCTGACTGAACAGGGCCCCATGCTAGGGGTGAGGTCTTATTGCACTGGACAGTGTTTCTCTGGGATTTGCCAACACATCCTCTGAAAAGCTTGGAAGAATAAACTGGTTTCCTCTGTTTGGATTTAACTGACTCTGATTAGGACATAATATCAGCGTAAGTCTTGAGGGCTCTCTAACAGCCTCTCATTAATAAGGGGTTGGATGTTTTGGTTTTGATTGCCTTTCTACTTCCCTTTGGTAAGCAATCCAGGCTTCCTGATGTTTACAGCTTTTTGGATAAGTGTCTATCTTCAGATGATCTAATAACTAATGGATATAGGAATTATATTCTTGGCCTTACCAGAAATGGTACAGTGAATCTCAATATTTCTGTTATACTAGAGGCCTGGTGCATGAATTTGGGCATGAGTGGGGTCCCTTGGTCTGCCCAGCAATTGGAACTGATGGGGGCTGGCCTGCTTGGAAGGGACTGTGGGAGGTTGGCTGACTGAGTAGGGACCACAGGAGGGCTCCAAGGCAAGTCCAGCCCTTCTGGCCCAGTCCCAATCGGCTAGACCCCAGCAGCATGCTAACCTACTGGTTGGAGTGTCTGCCCCCAGATGGTCAATGTGCATCATAGTAACTGGTCAAGCTGTCAACCAAATGGTTTAGTGATCAGTTAGACACTTCACATATTAGGCATATCTTACCTAATAAACGAGTAATATGCAAATTAACCATCATTCCACTCAACCATGCCCACTAGCCACACCCACCAGCCAATCTGAGCAAGCATGCAAATTAATCCCAACCAAGATGGCTGCAGCCACAGAGAGCAATTGAAAGGCTTGGATTTCCCTGGCAACGGAAGCCTAGGCCTCCCCTGCCAGCCTGATTGATGTCTAACTGCTCCCCTGCCAGGCTGTTTGCCCCAAATTCCCTCCTCTGCTGGCCTAGCCACCCCTAACTGCCCTCTCCAACAGGGTTGATCACCTCCAACTGCCCTCCCCTGTAGGCCTGGTCTCTCTCAACTGCCCTCCCATGCTGGCCATCTTATGTCCACATGGGGGCAGGATCTTTGACCACATGGGGGCATGCCTAGGCCTCCACTCAAGGATACAAAGTTTCAATTACAGCAGATAAATCCCAAGAAAAATGACAGCAGCCACAGAGCTGGAAAGAGCAGGCTAGGGTTACCCCCAGCAACGGAGGAAGCAAAGCTTTCCATCTGCCCTGGCCGGTCCAGGCCTCTACTCAAGGCTACAAAGTTTAGTTATAGAAGGTAAATCCAAACAGAAATGGCGGCAGCCAGAGTAAGCAGGGGGCTTGTCTCCTCCACTCCGGGCTAGAAAGATTCAATTGTAGAAGGTAAATAAATTCCAGATACCAGGGCCTCTGCTTGGGTCACCAGGGTCATGGCTGGCCTGCAAACCACAACAGGCCCCTTGCCCGGGCCACCTCACACCCCAAGGGAACCCCCACCCTCATCAGGGACACCCTTCAGGGCAAACCAGCTGGCCCCACCCATGCACCAGGCCTCTATCCTATGTAATAAAAGAGTGATGTGCAGATTGACCATCACTCCAACACACAAGATGGCTGCCCCCATGTGGTCAAAGATCCTGCCCCCATGTGGACATAAGATGACCAGCATGGGAGGGCAGTTGAGAGAGACCAGGCCTACAGGGGAGGGCAGTTGGAGGTGATCAACCCTGTAGGGGAGGGCAGTTAGGGGATGCTAGGCCAGCAGAGGAGGGAAGTTGGGGCAAACAGCCTAGCAGGGGAGCAATTAGACATCAATCAGGCTGGCAGAGGAGTGGCTAGGAGTTGATCAGGCTGGCAGGCAGAAGCCATTAGGGGCAATCAAGGCAGATGAACAGTTGGGAGCTAGTAGTCCTGGATTGTGAGAGAGATGTCCAACTGGCCATTTAGACCCGATCCTGGTGATCTAAATGGGCAGTTTAACATCCCTCGAGGGGTCCCAGGTTGGGGAGGGTGCAGGCTGGCCCCATGCACAAATTTCGTGTACCAGGCCTCTAAAATATATATTAGATTAGAGGCCTGGTGTGTATGTGTATATATATACTGTCCAGCTTATATCTTTAAAACTAGACACACACACACACACACACACACACACACACACACACACACACACACAGTTTTAAAGGTAAGCCCCCCAGTTATTAGAAACCTTTTTCCTAGGCAGTGAGCCACAATGGAAGCGGACAAGAAGGGAGAGCATATTGGGTAGGCAGGCTCTACTGCAGGATCCCATTATACTTGGTGGTGTTTGATTCCATTCTTGTCTGTAGTGTGCCATCTGGCTTTATTTCCTTTCTTCTGTTTACTGTGAGCTTAGTTTTCTTTTATTTGTCTAGTTTCTTAACATGGAAGCTGAGGTCACTGATTTAAAATTTTTGTTTCTTCTATTATAAACATGTAGTGCTACAGATTTCCCTCTAATCCTGCTTCAGCAGCATCCCACCAATGTTGATACGTTGTGCCTTTATTTTTATTCAGTTCAAAAGATTGTCTAATATTCTTTCTGACTCTTGGTTTATTTAGAAGTGTGTTATTTAATACCCAAATATTTGGATATTTTCCAGGCATCGTTCTGTCATTGTGGTCAGAGAATAAACTATGTATGACTTGACTTTTTAAAAATTTAATTGAGACTTGTCTTATGGTCCAAATATGGACCATCTTGAAAATAATGTCTATGCTGCTGCGGGTGGAGGGTTCTGTAAATGTCAGTTATGTTAACTTGTATGATAGTGTTCTTCAGGTGTTCTAAATGCCCACATTTTTTATATTTTTAAAATTCTTTTGTCTGCCTATTTTTATTTTTTTGTAAATTAGGAGTATTGAGATCTATAATTGTGGATTGGTCTACTTCTATTTTTAGCTCTGTCAGTTTTTGCTTGATGCATTTCAACTTCTGTTCTTAGGTGCATAAACATTTAGGATCCCCTTAATAAATTAACTCATCTGTGATCATTCATTTTATGTCAACTTGACTGAGAGGTGAGGTGTCCAGATAGTTGGTGGAACATTATTTTGGGTGTGCCTGTGAGGATGTTTTTGGATGAGGTTAACATTTGGATTAGTAGACTGAACAAAGCGGATTGCCTCCCCAGCATGGCTGGGCCTCATCCAGTTAGTTGAAGACCTAAACTAAACAAAAAGGCTAAGTAAGAGGGAATTCCTCCTGCTGAGTGCCTTCCAGCAAGGACATCAGACTTCTCCTGCCTTTGGACTTGAACTGAAACATCTGCTCTTCCTCGGTCTTGAGCCTGCCAGTCTGAGCACTGGAGCCACACCATCAGCTCTCCCGAGGTTCCTGCTTGCCAACTGCAGACCTTGGGGCTTGTTAGCCTCCATTCCTACATGAGCCAGTTCCTCATAATGAAAGTCTTTACTCGCATATCTTTATATATCCCACGGTTCTCAGGAGAATTTCAATATACCTTCTTTATCCCTAGTAATATTCTTTGCTATGAAATCTACTCCCAACTTCAACTTCCTTTTGATCTAGTGTTAGATGCTATATTTTTTAAATTCTTTTACTTTTAATCTATGTGTGTCTTTAAAGCTAGGTATTTTTTTTTTTAGTTTTGCTTTTTTATCCAATGTGATATTATCTGTCTTTTAGTTGAAGTGTTTAGACCAATTGCATTTTGTGTGGTTATTGATATAGTTAGGATTAATCTATCATCTCTCTGTTTTCTATTCGTCTTATTTTGTCTTCATTCCTCTTTTCCCTTTTCCTTCCTTTTAAAAAATGTATTGTTATTGATTTCAGAGAGGAAAGAAGAGGGAGAGAGATATAGAAACATCAATGAGGAGAGAGAATTATTGATCGGCTGCTTCCTGCACGCCCCCTACTGGGAACCAAGCCCCAACCTGGGCATGTGCCCTGACTGGGAATTGCCACGACCTCCTGGTTCATTGATTGATGCTAAATCACTGAGCCACTGCCCAGGCTGTTTCATTTTATAAACTTTTTATTTTGAAATAATATAGACTTACAGAAAGTTGCAAAAAAAAATTAGTGCATGGGTCCCAGGAACCTTTATCCCAGCATTTTATAACTATAGTGCTATATCAAAACTGTGAAACTGACACGAGTACAATTCTGTTAACTAGACTACAAACTGTATTCAGTTTTAACCAGTTGTTTTGTGTACTAATATGTGTATTTAAATATTAAAATATTTAAATAAAATACATATATTAGTAAACAAATATTGTCCTAATATGTGTATTTTATTTAAATATTTTAAAGTTATTATTACTGGGTATTGACGTCACTTTAAAGATGTTGTTACACTGCTTTGGCTTGTGTTGTTTATAATGAGAAGTCTGTTGACATTCTTTGTTTTTCCTTGAGTAATGGATCTTCTCTGTATTTGTCTTTATCACCGGTTTTAAGCAATTTCATTCTGATGTGCCTTGGTGTGGTTTTCTTCGTTTTCTTTGCTCTTCGGATTATTGGATGTGTGGGTTTAGAATTTGCATCGAATCTGGAAAACAAAATTCAGTTATTATCTCTTCAAATATTTTTTGGTCTCACCACCTCCCTTTTCTGTACTTTGGAGACTCCAATTACATGTGCATGGGGTTACTTGAAGCTTTAACCAGTTCATTGGATTGTTCATTTTACTTTTAGTTTCTAGACACTTGGGCTTCCCCAAACACCTAGCTCTGTCTGGCCAACTCAGGGAGACTTCTGGACTCTGTCTGGGTTCCTCTCACCTGCGCCGTAGTCTGAATATTTTTTTTCAGTAAGGAAGTTGGAGTAATTGTAGGTCTTCTCTCTTTTATTTCCCCACGCTAAGCAATCACTGTCTTATGTCGTTTCATATACTTGGTCATATTTGATTAGTTGTTTCAAATAGGAAGGGAAATATGGTTACTGTTTCTCCATTTGGGCTGAAAATGAAAGTCCTGCAATTGGAATTTTGCTGAAGACATTTTATTGGTTCCTGAGGGCTGCTGTAACAAAGAACCACAAACTGGGTAGCTCCAAAGAACAGACATTTATTCTCTCACAGTTCCAGAGGTAGAAGTTCAACATAAAGGTGTCAGCAGGGCCTTGTCACCGCCTGACTAGGGAAGAATTTTTTCTTACCTTTTCTAGGTGGCTGGCTAGAAACCCTCGGTGTTTCTCGGCTTGTAGGTGCATCACGTCAATGTCTGCTTCTGTCTTCACATGCCCTTCTCCCCCGTATCTCTGTCCAAATTTCCTGTTCTTATAAAGGCACCAGCCATTGGATTATGGTCCACCCCAATCCTGTTTTATCTCATCTTTGTTCCTCTCCCCCCTCCCCCCCCGCCCCCGCCTTAACTTGATTCCATGCATCTTATTTCAGGCTGCTGCAACAGAATACCATAAACTGGATGGCTTAAAAAACAAACATTTAGCCCAGCCAGAGTGATTCAGGTGTTTGAGCATCACCCTGTGCACCAAAAGGTTGGCCAGTTCAATTCCCAGTCAGGGCACATAACTGGCACATCCTTGGGTTGCAGATTTAATCTCTGGTTAGGGCACGTGTGGAAGGCAGCTAATAGATGTTTATCTCAAAACATGTCCTCAGTTGAGGATTTGAAAAAAAAATACCAACATTTATTACGCTTAGTTCTGGAAACTAAGATCAAGGTGCCAACAGACTCAGTGTCTGGTGAGAGCACACTTCCTGAGATGACCCAAGGACACAGTGAAGAGAGTAGAAAAGTGATCATCTCTCTCATGTCTTCCTTTTCTTTTTCTTTTTCTTTTTCTTTTTTTTAAGTATTTTTTTTTTTTATCGATTTCAGAGAGAGGGAAGGAGAGGGAGAAAGAGATAGAAACATCAGTGAGAAATATGGATCTGCTGTCTCCTGCATGCCCCACACTGGGGATTGAGCCTGAAACCCAGGCATGTGCCCTGACCAGGAATGAAAAGGGTGACTTCCTGGTACACAGACATTGCTCAACCACATACTGTCTGGGCTCATGTCTCTTCTTATATGGGCACTAATCCCATTTATGAGGGCTCTACCTCATTAATTAATTACCCCCAAAAGGTTCCACTTTCAAATATCATCACATTGGCAATTTAGGCTTCTACATATCAACATATATTCAGTCCCTAGCAATCTGCCGAATAGGGTTAGATTCACGGATAGGAAGGGTTAGTATTTCAACATATCTTTTTTGTGGGGGTGGGGGTGAGCACAATTCAACCCATAACAGGAACTTCTATTCATCTTGATTAAAAAGTACTTTAAATAGAACAAAGGTGATCTTCATGGTAAGCTGTGAAAATACTCTGCCTTGCCCAGCTGACATGGCTCAGGGGTTGGTGTGTCAACCTAGGAGTCAGGAGGTCACAGTTTGATTTCCGGTCAGAGCACATGCTCAGGTTGCAGGCTTGATCCCCATTGGGGGCATGCAGGAGGAAGCTGATCAATGATTCTCTCTCATCATTGCTGGGTTTTTTTTCTCTCTCTCTCCTCCCTTTCTCTCTGAAATCAATAAAAAATATATTTAAAAAAATACTCAGCCTCATTAATCTTTAAATATCAAGTGTTTATGACAGTTATAATAATTTCTAAATCAACTGTATGTTTATCTTTCCTTAAATATGATTTGCGAATACAATGAAATTATCGCTTTAAAACTTCTCATATTTGCTGTGTTGTTGTTGTTGTTTTTCTTTAAATAAAGCCATGTATATATTTTTTTGCCTTCTGTTTTACCATGGATGAGTGGTATAACTAGGGATTAGAAGCGGTTAAAAATAGAAATTGTAGTAATCAGCTGCTATAATGCTATCTTAAAAGTAGCTTCTTGCCTGAGGGTTAAAATGTGTAGTCAATTAAGTCTTCATCATTTGAAGGGATTAGAAGGAACTCAGACAAATAGGCTGATCCTTGATTTTCATTTACAACTTCTTTTTAAAAGAAAGCCAGAAAGGGATCACTCACCTAACACCAATTTGCATGAAGCATGGTCAGAATTATAACAGGGATCATACAAGCCTACATTCTAAACTGACTTTGGTTAGGGTGGTAATAAGTGTGTAATCATGCCTGCAGATCCATAGGCTTTCTGTAATGAAAGTGAATCCTGAGATCTCTATTATCCATATGTTGTACTATTTTAATGGTCTGTTTATGTGACTTTCTCCCCCATGACAACCTTGAGAGAACAAATATCCTGGTGCTTACTTAGCATAATGAAATACATAGGTCCTCAGTAAAGATCTGTGCAGAGGTGACTGCAGGAAATGAGGAAGGAAGGACCAGATGAAGGAATGAATGAAGGGCTGGAGAAGTGCCTTTCTGGCTTTAGCGGCATCTCTGCGGCCACACAGCTGGTCAGTGAGAGGGAAGAAATGCAACCTGTTCTCCAGTAGTTTTCTTTACAAACCTATATTTATTATCTCTTTGGATCTTAGTTCTCTATCTATATTTTACTAGTTTTAGTGAATATTAATACATAGTACTTACTATCTTCTGGATACTTTTCTAAGTGTTTTTAATATAGTAAGTCATTTGATCCTTTTAACACTTCTCTAGGGTAGGCACTGTTATCTACATTACAGAAAACTAAACACAGAGATGTTAAGTAATCTGCTGTAGTAAATGGTAAAGCTGAGATTTGAACCCCAGCAGTCAGGTACTAGAGTCTATACATAAGCAACCATGACACATTTCTTGAAATAGAGTCACATTACCTGTTTGTTAAAGTTGTGTGAGGAAAAGTAAAGTGATATTTAATAATATACAATAGCATAACATAGATTTTATTGCACAAAGAATATATATTCTTTAAAATCTCAGTTGTCTTTATGTTTGAGATGCTCATTAGTTTGAAAGATATAATTCAAATACAGATAAATGAGGGTTGGCAGGATATTATAGTGAAAATTTTGTATTTTTAAGAAAAAAAAGTTAAGCAAATTTCTCTTAGTTTTTTCCTTCTTATTATAATGACCAGGTTTGGGTATTTCCTTGTTCCTGAGATCTATTTTTAGAATAAAATTTGTTCTCTAAGAAAAAAAAAAGATACAGGACCAATAGAAAAACTAACGTAAAGTGTATAAACTAATATTACTGAGAGGTAAATTAAAAATATTCTTTGCATAGCACAAAAAAATCCATGTACATTAAGTTATTACTTTTATAGAAATGTCATAAATACATGGTTTTCCTTTGTTAATAAACATTTATCTGTTGATAATGAAATTATGAGTGATTTTTATATTCTTGTTATCTTCTCCTTAGTATAACTTATCTAAAAACTACCTTAAAATTTGCGGTATCTGCCGAAACCAGTTTGGCTCAGTGGATAGAGCATCGGTCTGTGGACTGAAAGGTCCCAGGTTCGATTCTGGTCAAGGGCATGTACATTGGTTGCGGGCACATCCCCGGTGGAGGGTGTGCAGGAGGCAACTGATCGATGTCTCTCTCTCATCGATGTTTCTAGCTCTCTATCCCTCTCCCTTCCTCTCTGTGAAAAACCAATAAAGTATATATTTTTAAAATTTGCGGTATCTGATGAATGAGTTTATAGAAAAGAAAGGGCTTTACTCAGAACATGGAAACACAGGAGGGCAAGAAAATCTACAGATATAGAAACGATATACCACAAACTATAACTAGAGTTAATTTTTCAGGCTCTGTATTCATCTGGGATCCTGTGAGCAGAGGATCTGTGGAGCTGTGTGGGCCATCAAAAGGAATGTCCTGATAGCACCTTCCACCTAATTGGAAATTTGTAAAAATTGCATAATTGGTTAACCTATGTCTCATAGAAGGGAAACAACTATCTGTTTTGGACTGGTTTTATTTGTTTGGACTGTGCATTTTCCTTGGCTCCCATTTTGTGTTTTTTTTAAATTTGTCTTTATTGTTGAAAGAATTATAGATGCCCCCAATTGACTCCCCCCACCTCATTGGCCCCCATTTTACGCATTAACTCTGAATGTATTAGCTTGCTAGGAGTGCCATAACAAAAGATCACAAATCAGGTGGCTTACACAGCAGAAATTTATTTTCTCATAATTCAGGAGGCTAGAAGTCCAAAATCAATGTGTTGGCAGGGTTTGCTTCTTCTGAGGCCTCTCCTTGGCTTGCAGATGGCCTTCCTCCTGTATCTTCATATGGTCTTCCCTCTGTATGTCTCTATGTCCAAATTTCTTCTTCTTAGAAGAACACCAGACATGTTAGATTAGGGCCCACTCTAGTGACTTAATTACATCTTTAAAGATCTTATCTCTAAATACAGTCACATTGTGAGGTATAGGGGTGAGGACTCCAATGTATGAATATTGAGAGGACACAATTCAGTTTGTAATATTGAGTAAGTTTAGCTCATCTCAAACTCTTCATGGATGTAGCAGAGGCAGAAAACTCATTTTTTTTTTTACACAAGCATAAGTCTATATTCAAAGTACCTGATGTTGATTTCTGGGTCTCACATTTAAAAGATGTTTGACCCAGGACAAGATATTTTGCCTCTCTACACTTCAGTATCCTCAGCTCTCAAATGGGGACAATATAAGCATGTATCTCATAGGTTTATTGCAAGTATTCAGTGTCTTAACTGATGCAGATCTTGTGAGCATTGCTTGTCACAGAGCCACATGCTAAGTGCTCAGTAAAGTTTAGCTGTTATTGTTATATCAAATTATCTCATTAATGCAGCTATTTATTTAACACTGTACTGGACAGAGAAGATTTAATGGTGAACACAAAACATTAAATGGTGAACAGTATCTGCCTCTCAATGAGGAGGGATTCCCCCATACATTTATGTGCAATTTTTACTTATTTTGAGGAAACTTTTGTTCTCCTCTTAAGAGTTTTAAGTAGAAATATTTTTCTAAGAAATATGAAATTGTTGCCGAAACTGGTTTGGCTCAGTGGATAGAGCAGGGGTGGGCAAACTTTTTGACTCGAGGGCCACAATGGGTTCTTAAACTGGACTGGAGGGCCAGAACAAAAGCAACCTGACCATGCTGGCACTCTCATCTTGGGCTGCTGGTGAAGGAGCGGAAGGGAGAGCAAGAGAACCTTCCACTCTTTCGGCTCCGCGGGCCGGATAGAACAGCTGAAAGTGCCAGCCCGCGGGGCCGTAGTTTGCCCACGGCTGGGATAGAGAGTTGGCCTGCGGACTGAAGAGTCCCAGGTTCAATTCCGGTCAAGGGCATGTACCTTGGTTGCAGGCACATCCCCAGTGGTGGTGGTGGGGGGTGTGCAGGAGGCAGTCGGTCGATGTTTCTCTCTCATTGATGTTTCTAGCTCTCTATCCCTCTCCCTTCCTCTCTGTAAAAAAAATCAATTTTATATATATATATATATATATATATATATATAAAGAAATATGAAACAGTCAAAGCATGCTTTATCTCTCTTCCCTTCCCTTGTTGTGGGCACTGATCCTTACGTATGATTTATAAATTTAGGGAAAGGTAAAGGCTGAAAAGGAAACCTGAAGTGACAAATCCTATATAGTCTTTGATTATCTCCTATTTACTCCTTAAACAGCACACACACACACACTTAACTGTGCTGGACACATTTTCTAATGTGCCCTGATCCTGCGGCTAGATAATGCTGCTGTCTGGTGAGGTGGTGGTATCTACTACATTAAGCAGTCCTTCCAGAATGCTTTGATGACTAAAAATATGGATGATGTGTCTGTCCTTTGTGCACCAGCTCTCTCACCCTCCTTTGGGAACACGTGCTTTGGGTACTTTTTCAAACAAGGACTTGTGCTCATACATTAATTCTAGCTGTAGTAATACTTTGGGGAAGGAATATGATCCCAAAATAACCATCAGGAGAAGGGTGTCATGAAAGGTCATGGCAATGGGGCAGAGGATGTTGGACAGGAGAGTTCTAAAAATAGGGAGCAAGAGATCAAAGGACCAGCAGTGGCAAGGGACCTTTTTTGGAGGAGAAGGCAACATTCCCCAGCCTGCTGGTGCCTTCTGCTTGACCTCCCACTCACACCCTACTTATAGAGAGACAGGGGGTGGGAGGTTGGTGAGTGCAGTTTTCTGTCCTTGGGTGCTGACTGCCTTTAAATGATTTTGATGAAAAATGTATTTATATGATGCTTCAAATCATGTCAAAATAAAAAACATCATGGAGAATTATATCTAACTGCCACATTCCTAATACTGCAAGAAGAAGTCTAAACATTTCTGATCAAGAATACATAATGTCATCTTCCTTCTGGATTAGATCTTTAGGTTTAAAAGCTAGAGTTGATTTTCCATTGTCTTCCTGCATTGTGCCTTATGATTAAAGTGTTTGCAAAGCCAAGCCTGAGTTGTAGGTGCACACACTAGAAATTGGGTTGACAGGTTCACTCACCTCAGATCCCATCAGCCACTTGGGTGTCCTGTGGGATGGGGGATGGGTATGTGTGCTGCCCAGTGCTCTCCTCCTGTAAATAAAGCTTTGACAGTAATAAGGTGGGTAGATTAAGTGATGTTGAAAACACGGGCCTCTTGAATGAGTTTTAACCGATTATTGTAGTGTGTGTGTGTGTGTGTGTGTGTGTGTGTGTGTCTGTGTGTGTGTGGTTTTGTTTTCTAATTTCACAAGGTAGAGGGTTAGAAAATCTGGGATGATTTGCATCTCTCTAAGGGTCCATTTGTTCAACAGTAAAATAAGCTTATTGACACCTGGCTTTGAGACAATAAATGCGTAGAAATGTTTGCAAACTATACAGTGCTGTGCAAATGTTCCTTTCAAGTCACATGGCTGTCAGAATCCACCTTTCCCTATTCAAAGAGTCTTCTTTTCATTCATTTCCAAACTATTGACTGCACTACAGTGTGCAAGGCACCACGAAGCATTCGGAGGTGAATCACACCTGCCCTCAAGGAACTTAATGTACCAGGAAGCAGATAAATCCCTGAAAAAAAATGCACTGCTTGCTTTTTTAAATATAGCTCCACATGACTGCATACGTGAGCATAATATCACATTCAAAAAGGGATTCAGATTGCATGTCAATGATAATTGAAAAATAAAAAAAACTTTAAAAAGTGATTTAGCAGTATACCTCTTAATTTTTTAAATAATAACATATGTGTTAATTAACATGGATTAGTCTGTTAATAGATTAATTAACATGCATGCCCTTATCAAGAATATTAAGAAATGCATGTGAAAGGAAAGGTGTCTTAATTCAAGACAGGCCATTAAAGTGACTAATGATGATTGACAGCGCCCTAATCCTCTCCCTTGTTGAGTGATCAGTCTTCATTAAGATCCCCAAACCAAAACAGACCTGAAAACAATTGATTCTGTCTGGCCCTAAAGCCAATTTCTCCGTTTGTTTTGACTCAAGTCTTTCTTAGCCAGAATCCCTGAGCGAGAGCCTCTTTGTTTAGCATTTTAGTTGCAGTACAGCTAACGGACCTCAGACTACTCCCAAAACAGAGATGAAGTTGAAATTTCTCTAGGAGATTGGGAATCCTAATATTTATGTGAGGAAATACATGCAGCTATAATCCTGAAAATTATATAATTTGTGGCCAATTTAATGAAAATATGATATTTGGCTAATAAAATTTCCAGCCACTTGAAAATCACAAAATCTTACCCATGTAAAAATTCTAGCTAACAGCACATTTTTTTAGTCAGAATTGTGGCTTCAAAAAATATTCCTTGAATAAAAATATTAAAAGTCTCCTGAAAATATAGGACATGATTCTGATTTCTTTTTCTAAGAGCTCACAGTTGCCTTTTCAGGATAAGTTGGAGGACCTGTATATTGGTCTTGGTCAGCCTCTCCTTCCCGCATTAGTAGGTTTAAATCAGCATGAGAGATCTTAAACGTGGTCCTGAGAAAAAAGAAGCTATCGAGAATTCAGAAAAGAGGAATGTTCATTCAATTCTCAGAATAATGGTTGAAAATTAATAGGGGGAATCTGTAGGTGCCAACACTTAGCTAATGAGTGCCACAGAATGAAGGGAAGAGAAATGTCAAATACTGTGCGAGCAACAAGTATAACCTTCAGTGAAGACGTTCATGGTAGGCACAGAGGCTGGGCAACCTTATGAGGTCAAGACTCTCAACCGGAATTTTCAAGAAATCGCTCCACAGGGAGGAGTTCAGCTGGCTGGGCCCAACTTTCCAGCCTACAAGCACTGGGACTAAAATGCCTCAGGAGAAGGAGAGTCCAAATCTGTATCACACACCTAATTACAGGCTCACTATGGCAACCCATGATGCCTCAGTTGCCCATGGCCTCTCTGTAAATGGTACTACCAGTATTGCTGCTGGTCCCTAGATTCAGTCTATTCATACAACAGGTATTTACTGTACATCTGCCAGGTACAAAGAATCTCTTTGTGCCTCTGACCTCCAATTTATGTTTCTACAAAGCTTCTGCAGGCTCTGATGGGAGACCTTCTACCGGTCAGTTCAGCCACAGAGCCCTTTGTTGGTAGCCTCTGGGTCCTCAGTGATTTCTGGCCTCAAGTTCGCAGTTAGGACCCAAGTCACTCCCTTGTTCTCACCAATCTCCCTAAATGTTTCCAGGAGATTCCAGGAGTTTTCCTTGTGAATTGGTCAGTAATAACAGCTCTGAAAGAAGACTGATCAGTTTTAGGAATAAAAGGCAGGATCAGGAATTCATTTCCTGATTTTTCTGGTATACACTGCTATGTACCAAACTACTCCGAAACTTAGTAACTTAAAACAGTACCCATTATATTAAATCTTATGGAATTTGGGCAAAGCTCAGCTGGGAGGTTCTTCTGTTCTGAGGTCACTCAGTGGTACTCAGCTGGCAGAGGTGCTGGTCCAGAGAGCCTGAGATGATCTTACTCACATGCCTGGCACCTTCTTGGGGATGGCTGAAAGTACAGCTCGGCGGGGACTATCTACTGGAACACCCCCACAGTGGTGTCTGCAGCACTGCAGTCTCAGGGTGGCTAGACATCTTACATGGAGGCTGAGTACGCATCGCAAGAAAACCAGGAGGAAGCCACATAGCTTTTGCAGACCCAGCCTCAGAAGTCATGCAGCATTATCTCTGCAGCATTCTGTTGGTTACAAGTGAGTCATAGGCCATCCCAGATTCAAGGGGAGGGAAATGGGCTCTATTTCTCCATGGGAGGCCATGGAGCTTGGGAAATACTGTAGAAGAGCTTAGGGAATACTGTTGCAGTCATCTTTGGAAAATATTATCTTCCACTTTGGCTTCTAATTATGTTTCAATAATTTGCTACTCAACTGCCTCTGCATACCTGATTCCTGTCCAGGAGTTAGTTACTGTGCCTATTCAGAAGCCAACCTTCTTCTTTCCCTTTTTTCCCATCTGCCTAGCCAAAATCCCTCTCAAAAACAAACCAACAACAAAAAAACAACAACTTTCCAAACACCACCTAAAACACAAGGCAGAGTAAATAGGTCCTTAGTTGAAACCAGCAAGACGATGTGGGTGAAAGAGGAAAGAATACCCATGATGAGAAGAATTAAAGGAAGTCTTATTGAAGAGATGGCCATTATTCTGGATTTTGATGGATAAGTAGGATTCTGACCAGTTCTAGAATAGGGAGAAAGGCATATCCTAATCTCAGGTTCACACTCTGAGGCCACTGGGAAGCCAGGTTTTAAAACTTTTAGGAAGACCCTGGCAGCAGAGTGGAAGATGCATGGGAGAGGTGAGCTTTGGGAGGAGGGACAGAGGAGGGCCAGTGTATGGAGGGGGGTAATTTGGTATCCTTTTGAGAAAGAGGCTTTCTTTCTCTCCTGATCTCTAGGTGAAACAAGACCAGTGGTTCTTTCTCCAGAGATGACGGCTTACACTGGTATGTCCAAGTAGTAGGTGATACTAGGCTTGGACCTTCCTTCAGCAAAAATTTGTCCAGATATGTTTGGATTGGATACCTGGTATTCCTGTGGGATTCCTTCTCCCACCCCCCACCCCCACCCCCACCCCAGTGAATCTATGCTTCAGCAGTATTGGAAACCCACCCCAAACCCTTGCCTTAGCTAACAAGGTCTAGTCTTTCTACTGTTTCTTCCATCATTCCCTCAAGCTCTTTGCTGCAACCATTTCCTGGTATGCCAGGCCCTATCCAATTGGCACCTCTTTGCATATGATCTCTTTGCCTACAGAGTTCTTTCTATCAGCCTCTTGTCCACCAAACAAGTTCAGAGTCATCAGTTATTACCCGACTCCATGGAGCATGATGCAGTAGGCTGCTATCCTCTGGCCTCCCATGATGCTCTGTCTTCTACTGTAACCTCTGTCCCATTATTGTGACATGTGCGTTTCATGTTTATTTAGTGGATTAGATTGAGCCCCCTGCAGGAACAGACCATGTTTTATCATCTTCGTATCACTAGTGTCTCTCATAGAAGTTGATGGCCAATACATGTTACACGAAGGAAAGAAAATAGGAACTTCATTTGACTCTTGTTAACATAAATGTTGATCTGTACTTCTGATGTAGAAATCCGGACATTGGATGAACAAGGAATTGGCGCCAATCTACGCACAACAGTGGTGTTTAAGTCGGCTCAACAGGAGCTGTGTTTCTGTTGACATAAGGGTACCAAAGCAATCTGGAAAATCAGCCAGATCCCAGCTTAGTAGAGCTCTAGTACAAACCCAGTTTATTTTGAACAAACAGTTTCCCAGAGGTTTTAGGAACAGCCCCGATGGTCGCGTCGGTCATACCCAGTAACTGTTGTAACTGGCAGGTTCTTGCCTGGTCCCAGAGCTGCAGAGCGGCCCTGTGTAGTTGCCTGGATTCCTCAGTAACATTCTCTCCTGCTGAACGGCTGACATTCATGAGTGGTTTAGGTCATTGTCAACTTCTGTGGTCTTTCTTTAAGACTTAAGGTCACACGTTCATAAAATCGTGGGGAACTCAGCTTACACATACACTAAGCCCTAAAGAATGCTCTGTGGGCAGAGCTCCGCTTACCCGGGAGGACTTGGTTGGCACAGCGTTTCAGGGCCTGGGTACATGGGATGTTTTCCCTTTGACCACAATCCGCTTTATATAACCAAGGCAGTGCTGGCGTGTTGGCAGTGGTGTTCTCGCTATGGTTAGAACAGACAGACAAATGCTGCCTGTGCTTGCTGAAGCTGCAGATTGATGTAAATGTGCTTGCTCCTGGAGAACCAGTAAATTGGACTCCTCCCTTCCCCTCACCCTTGGGGTGTTTGCTGGGCTTATTAAGCAAGAATCTGTAAAGGTGTGACATTTTGCATCCTTCTGAATGAAACTGTTATTTAATTTTACCCATTACTTAGCACCCACCCTGCCTCTCGGCACTGAATTTCCGGTTAGGATATTTTCACCTCTGTGTGACACCTACTTGAAAAGGGTCATTTTAGAGCTTATAGAGAACAAGCAGTTCATCCCAATACCAAATAGTTCTCCCCTCCAATTGTCCTTTAAAGAGGGAGCCCCCCTCTTTCACCCAAGGATCCCTAAGGACTTGAAGCAAAGGAGCTGTGAGGTGTGGGAAGGGCGAGTGGACTTTGGACAGTCACAGCTGGCTTATGCCCTAATGCTGCCACTTACTCAGATGACTGGAACCTCTCTGGACCTCAGCTTTCTTGGGATCAATCCCTCATCACAGATTTGATGTAGATGAAATGATATAGCCATTAGAAGGCACTCAGTAAAGATTAGTTTATTGCCTTCCTTGACAGGTCAGTAGAGCTGGGGAGGGAAGATATAAGAAGCAGAAACTTGCCGAAACCGGTTTGGCTCAGTGGTAGAGCGTCGGTCTGCAGACTGAAAGGTCCCAAGTTCGATTCCGGTCAAGGGCATGTACCTTGGTTTCGGGCACATCCCCGATAGGGGGTGTGCATAAGGCAGCTGATCCATGTTTCTCTCTCATCAATGTTTCTAACTCTCTATCTCTTTCTCTCTTCCTCTCTGTAAAAAAAAAAAAAAATCAATAAAATATATTGCATAAAAAAAGAAGTGGAAACTTCAAACTAAAGAGGTAGGAAACAGTGTCAATTGGGTATGTATAAAATTAGAATATGGAATAGGATCCCAATGATGGTCATTTGACTTACAGTTTCCCAGGAACACGTCTATTATACCAAGCAGTGCCAAGTTTGTGACTCTGCAGCTACATTTATAATCACCATTGTTTCTTAAGGGCCCCCTGATTCTGTAGCTTTTCTAGCATCATAGACGTTTCTATTGTAGAAAGTAAAGGTCTACGGGTTCCAGTGAGTGAACTCCCAGCCCAAGTGCCAGTGACGTAAAACTTGTCTAGGATT
This sequence comes from Vespertilio murinus, assembly GCA_963924515.1. NCBI lineage: Eukaryota > Metazoa > Chordata > Mammalia > Chiroptera > Vespertilionidae > Vespertilio > Vespertilio murinus. Next base: position 60,727,895 of record OZ004706.1, on the reverse strand, counting down.
ACAAAATATTACTCCAAAGAGGCAACAACAACAACAAAAAAGTAAGTTCATGCTGCTGAAATTTCATCCACACGGTTAAATGGAAAGTAAGAGAGCTCTTAGGTAGATTATTCCTAAATATTTTCAGAATATCTTCTATTAAAGCTTGATCAAAGGCACTTTGTTCTCCTAAGTCCTTTCTTCATCTTTGATTCCTGAAGCTTTTAAAACTTTTCTAGGTAAAAAATTTTCTAGGTAAAATATATATATATATATATATATATATATATATATATATATATATATTTCCACACCATGGATATGTGGCTAGCTATTCTAGAGTCAAACTTCCAGGAAACAGGAGAAAAGGTAACAGCCCTTGATGATGGTAGCAGAGACCTCCCATCTTCTACTTCAAGATCCAAATGGAACACACGCGGTCTGGACGAGTGACGTGGTTTCCAGACCAGCAGCATTAGCAGCACCTGGAAGCTTGTTAGCTATTGGGGATGGAGCCCGCAACCTGAGCATGTGCCCTCATCCGGAAGCAAATCCGGTACCCTTCAGTCCACAGGCCGACGCTCAATCTACTGAGCCAAACTGGTGAGGGTTATGAGAATCTCTTTTAAACAGCAAATTTTATGGTTATACACCTACCTCCTACACACATATATGTGGATGGAATTGGTAAAATGTTTCACACTTGTCAGTTTGAAAAGTGGCCTAAGACCACAGGCTTTGGAGTCAGGTTCCAGATCCGTTGTTTAAAACCCCAAAGTGACCTATTTAAACTCTACAAACCCCAGTTTCCTGTAAAATGGGGATAACAATTGTATTTGCCTTCCGAGTGCTAAAAAGACGTAAACAAAATAATTTCTATAACATAGCACTGTGCTTGCCACACTGTAAATGTTTAATACATGTCACTGTTTTATTGAGCAAATAGAAAATTACATAGTGGACAAAAGTTACAAACAAAGCCACAGTGCTTTCAAAGAATTTGTATTTTATTAGATCAAATTAAACTGCACATGCATTTGGGCGGGAAAATATCATATGTAGGTAGAAGACATTATTTATTCAGTGTTTGATGTGCAAATCAAGTTGCAGATCCTTTTCAGTAACCTCAACATTTGGGGTTTATCGACTACAGGTTAGGGTTAACCCATTTTTTTTGTCTAAAAATAGACTGTCTATTTTTATTGCCCAAACGGTGTGGCTCAGTGGTTGAGCATCAACCTATGAACCAGGAGGTCACAGTTGGATTCCTAATCAGAGCACATGCCCAGGTTACAGGCTCGATCCCCAGGAGGCAGCCGGTTAATGATTCTGATCACTGATGTTTATCTCTCCCTCTCTGAAATCAATAAAAACATATATTTTTTAAAATGTTACTGTGAGGAAGTTACTGACCAGCTGTTCAGGTCTGCAGAAGATTAAATCAGAGGAAATGGTCTCCAACATGCCCAAAGAGACACATAAAAAATTAACTGCAAGGGAATGTAAACACAGGAACAAAAAAGGCTGGATGAAGGCTTGCTTCACATGTAAGTGTTTTTAAAGATAGACAATCTATTTTTAAAAATATGTTTTTATTGATTTTATCTAGGAGGGTAGAGGGAGGGAGAGAGAGAGAGAGAAACATCAATGATGAGAGGGAATCTGCCTCTTACTACCCCCCCCCCCCCCCACAACTGGGAATCAAAACCGTAACCTAGGAACGTGACCAGGAATGGAACCGTCACTTCCTAGCTCATAGGTTGACACATAACCACTTAGTAACACCAGCCAGGTCCTCACAGTAACATTTTATTTAGAGTAAAATTTCTTCCTAAAGAAATGGCTCTATCAACACTGTGATATGCCCAGCATTTGAGTAAACAGCTTTGTACAGATAAAAAGACATTTGAAACCTCTGTCATTTCAAAGGACTTATGCCATAGTTGAAGGAACAAATTTATCATTTGAGAGCATCCAATTGCTATTCTGATGGTACTGGTTAAAAATGCAGCTGATGTTCAGAAAAGGACAAAATAAAACTCCATGTAGGAGGAAACATGTTTAGGAATCAGGACTTAAATTCTAATCCACGCTTTGAAACTCACTGTACCTCAGGCTAGATTTTAACTTATCTAGATCTTAGCGTTCTTATCTGTAAAGTGAACAATATGACCAGGCTCTGCCTGTCACCCCTTGTGGTGAGAGGCCTTTATCCCCAACTTGCATTTTCACATTGACTGCTCATACAGCCCTCTGATATAGCTCCATTTTTTCAGATGAGAACACTGAGACTCAGCAAGGTTATGTAACCACATAGCTAGTAAGTTGTTCTAGACCTCCCACCTGGGTTTCCTCTACTCTGGCCTCTTTTCTCTCTCTTTTTAAAAAGTATGTTTTTGTTTATTTTTTTTAGAGAGGGAAAGAGAAAAACATCTTATGAGAGAGAGAAACTTCTATAGGCTGCCTCCTGCATGCCCCCTACTGATCAAGCCCACAACCCGGGCATGTGCCCTGACAGCAACCTCTCAGCGTATGGATGACGCTCAACCAACTGAGCATCACCGTCCAGGGCTGGCCTCTTTTATCTTAATCACAAAGCCAAATTTCTCTTTTGAGGGGATGGGAAAGGTTTAAGCTGGACCTTCTGGGGTGGATGAGGGCAGAGATTGAGTTGCACTGTGGGTCTAACTCAGTCCCCAGAGTACCCGATAATTTATAGTTCAACTCCCTCCTGAGTCCCAGAAAGCCTGTAATATGAGGTTATTTCTGTCCCCAAACGCCAGCATTATTATGGAGATCAGCTGAGCAGGACGTTAGTTTGCTGCTTATTCATTAACCTTTTCTTTTTAAAGCATTTCTTTTCTTTTTTTAATTCTTGGGCCATTTTTAAGTTGCCCTTTCCCTAAGTTCTCAATTTTCCAAATAAGACTCTGCCTGTTATCATATAAACAGAAAGACCGTTTTCTCCCCTCCTTTTCCAATCCATTAGCCTCTAAGTCATCACCAGCATAACACCATGTCTAGACTTTTCATGAAAGGATGACTACATGGACTTGCATTTGCTTCTGCTCCACTTAAGTTCAGAACTCATCTCTGCGGCTGACCCTCTCTTGCTGACCAGTACTGTTTGCCTCCTGTCCTTGTGTGGTCTGCTGGAGCCTGGCCATTTGGAGGAGGAGAGCCAATCATTGTAATCCTGGAGGTTTACTGAGTGCTCCCTTCATGTCAGGTTCTTTTCTAGGTGTGCAATGTTGAATTTTCACAAGCACCACAAAAGTTAGAAATTACTAGTGTTCCCATATTACAAACAAGGAAATTGAGACGAAACCTAGCTGTTCAAAGTTGCTTTAAAAAAAATCACATAGCAGAGTCAAGAGTCAAATTTGGAGAGTTTGGCACCAAAACCTAAGCCTATACTTTTGCCTCCTCCAAAGGAAAAAAAGTGGTGTATATGTGGGAGGATCAGCCTCTCCTCCCCCTCCCCTGCTTTCCTACCCGCTCTCTCTCCTCTTCCTCCCCCCGCCCCCCTCCTCACCATCATCTTTTTCAGGTTGAGCTGACTTAGATGGAGTTTATTTGAGTAGTGTAGGAAAGTTAATTACTTAGGCTAGGAGAAAATTAGCAACAAGAGAAGGAAATTAAGAAAGGGAACATTCTGGATATATATTTATATCTCACATATACCTCTTTCCCCAATGGAGAGTTGTTTCCTGACCAATTTTCTTAGTGAAAGAGGGTATTCACAGCTGGGAAAAGCACGCCCCAGCGCTGGCAGGACTTGACCGCTGCCACAGCTAGTAGTGAGAGTTGGAGAAATTGAGAGCTTACAGTCATTTCTAACAACACATTTTAATAATTAACAGGATAAAAATGGATCCTTATCTTTTACAAAGCTTTAGGAAAATCACTCCCTCTATCTTACGACCTCTGCTGTGTCTTATACTGTCATGATAAAATCATGTGTCCGGTATCTTCTTTGCCCCTGCTAATAGCAAGGCTTTACATTATTAAAGGAGAAGGAATGTGAAGGCTGCTTCTCTCCACTCTGCTTTGAGCGTTGGTTGGCTTCTTGAGGTTCCCTCTCTCAGCCTTGGAACTGTCATCTTTTTCTGTTGGGAGAGTCGTCCTAGCTTTGCTTCCAGCTTAGGAACATGAAGGGCAGGAGTGTAGGCTGCTGAGTGGAGCAGAGGAATGTCTGAGTGGCAGGGGAAGGGGGCTGTTGACTGTACCTAAAATACTTTTTGCAAACATCTCACATAATGTAGGCTTTGCAGTTCCCCCGGCTCTCCTCCGACCACCCTCCAAACTTTTAAATAAATGTGTATGTAGAACTATCGTGTGTTGCAGAGGAAGCTAGAAAATGAACTCCACTGTTCCCGTCTCCACAGGCATCTGTGCGGTGGGACGGGGTGAATGGGCCCTTTGGGAACCCTGAGGGCACCCTCCAGAGCCAAGTTCCTGCACCAGGGCAACCTTCCATCAGCTGTGTCAATAGTGTGGCCACGTGTGGAAGCCACAGGCAGTTTCCTGATAGTCAGCTGCTGTGTCCAGGTAGTTAAAAGGATTCGTGTTCCATCCATCCTGAGGTTTTCAGGGAGTGAGTGGAGTCTTGTCATCCCTAGTGAGTGGGTGGGTGGTAGAAGTTTTCTCTCCACGTTATTTAGTGGGAGGGAAGCCCTCGATGAGGATAGATAGGGCTAGCACAGTGTTTCCCAAACTTCTCTCATGATGAGAATCACCTGGTGGAGTTGTTAAAAATACAGATTCCCGAATCCCAACTAAGAAGCGCTAAACTAGAATTTTTGGGAACATATAGGTAAAAGTGTATACTCTGAGCTTAGAGCACTAGTTAAGAATACAATTTTACCTATATGTTCCCAAAAATTCTAGTTTAGCGCTCTTAGTTGGGATTCGGGAATCTGTATTTTTAACAACCCCACCAGGTGATTCTCGTCATGAGAGAAGTTTGGGAAACACTGGGCTAGCAGATAAAACCACGGGTGTCTGAGTGAAGAAGAAAATTGTGACTGCACACTGGCGACAGACTTGGGCACTCACTGGCAGATGTTCCTCTCAGCTCAAGCAAGTCCTGGGACGAGGCATAGGGCATGGTGTTCCGAGGCTGTTTATTTAGCTGTTCTTTAGAATGTGAACTTGAAGGCAATTCATGTATCTAGTTCTTTCCCCCCACAACATCTGAAAGAAAGCAGCAACCCTGAAGGCTTTCTGTCCATCAAGCCGGGCCGCCTGCGTGTGCCTGAGCCTCCTCCGTTGGGTGTTGGTTTGCAGCTGCGTTAACCTCAGCTCTTCCCCATGTAGAAATCTGGATGCGCGCCCTGGCTCCTGGACCTAAAGTTGTTTTACTTTTCTTATGCTTATTTTGCAGTATTCATCCCTCTGACATCCAGTTTGTTTGCCTAGCTTAAATGAATAGGCATGGATACAAACAGCTAAGCACAAGCAGTTCTCTATGTACATCTGTACCCAATGCATTACTGAAAATATGAACAAATCTGCAAGACTGAAATATTAGATTTACCTGTTCTGAGTACCAGAGAACTAAAATGCTGTAAAATCCCTATATACATCTTGTTTCTCAGAAGTACTAGTCTTTAATGACATGTTTCTAGCATTTAATTCTTTCCCTTCATCATTAAACACATGGTATGCTGGCTGAAGTCCAACCATTGTCCAATTGATGCGAAGATTCCTCTGATTTTGGCTTGGCCACAGTTTTCCATCTTCGTCTTAATTGAGTTGTTTATGAGATTTGCCCTTCTTATCAATAGTATCGGTATTTATTTTTCCATTTTAAGCCCCATTTCCATAGATATATATAGATAAAACCCAACAAAACATTCAGATAATTAAACAAGTATTCTTGAACAAAGATAGCACCAAGCTGTCCAAAAAGAACAATCGTATCCACCAATTATCCAGTTTCACCAGGACCAATTTAAGTGCTATGCTGCTCCTTTCTATAGAGTTCTCTCAACCTTCCTAAACCATTATAAGAATTACCAGATACCAAGATTGCTTGCTGTTATGGGAATTTTTTTTCTTTTTTAATTATAGTTTTATTGATTTCAGAGAGGAAGGGAGAGGGAGAGAGAGATAAACATCAACAATGAGAGAGATCATTAATTGGCTGCATCCTGCACCCCCCACACTGGGGATTGAGCCCACAACCTGGGCATGTGCCCTGACTGGGAATCGAACCATAACCTCCTGGTCCATAGGTCAATGCTCAGCCACTGAGCCACGGTGGCTGGGCTGAGCATGTTTTCTTGCAGGGATCAACTTCCTGGCATTGGTCAAAAGTCCCGAACCACAGGAATTGGGGGAAGACAGGTGCAAATGTGGCTGAGGGTTTCCTGTGTGCATTATGAACAAGGGTGCCTCATACTGTCTGGGAGAAGCCTGTCACCCAGATCTCAGAGTACCCTTCACATATTGTAGTTGCTGTTTTCTTCAAAACAATAGAATGTTTGAACTGTTGCTGTTGTTTTCAAGGGTCAATGAGTTAAATCTGGTGGTATATTATATTAGCCTTCATCTGCATCTTAATACAATCCTATATAATAAAGAGTTAATATGCTAATTCGACAGGATGGCAGAACGACCTTTTGGAATGACCAGTGGGCTGGGGGTGGGGCAGTGAGGCACGAATTTTGTACATTCGCTCTCTAGTATATAAGTAAGTAAATCTGAGAAGCAGTACTGTAGAATCAAAACAGTATAGCAAAGACTTTGAAGGAAGATAGTTTGGCTCTCAACTCTATCACTTTCTAGCTGTATGAATTATTTAATCTTGCTGAATCTCAGGACCCTCATTTAAAAAAGGGGGGAGGGATAATTATGTCCATCTCTCAAGGTTATATAAAGATTAAACATATATTTCATAAAACTTCATGAAATTACCCAGTGTTAGTCAACCAACATAGATTTGTTTCCATGATTTCCTGTTGTGGCCTGAAAACTTGTAATTTCCCATTTCCTCTTTAACAATTATAGGCCAAATAATAATGCCAACCATGGTGGAAAGGGCCTGGAGGATGGCTGGAGGCATGTGTATGCAGATGGGCCTGAGTACTGGTGCCATCACTTTCTCACTGTCTGTGATGCTTTTCACAAATCAATATGTCGGCTGAGGGTATGGATAGACAGAGGGTTCTTTCCTTAACTGGGAAACTATTACTCTAGTTATTGGATCCCCACATCTGGATTTCTGATGTTGGAAGAGTTTCAGAAATTGAGACCTGAGGTGACATAAACTGCCTGTTTTCTTGTAACAGGAATTCTGAGCTAGATAGGCAAAAATAGGGAGATTGGAGAGGGGATTTGAGAAGGCAGAGAATTCTGGTTTCCTCAGAATCTATGCAGTAATGGGCTGAGGAAACATATTTTAAAATCACATAGATTCTTGCAGATCCAAGCTATAAGCCTTTAGGATTATTCACTCTTGATGTCTTTTCTTTCTTTTTAAAACAAAATATAAATCTTTATTGTTCAGATTATTACAGTTGTTCCTCTTTTCCCCCCCCATATCTCCCCTCTAGTCTGCTGTTGAATCTCTGTATATTATTTTTCATTTCTGTCAGTGTATGCTTAACTTTTAATTGGTCCTTTTTCATATCCTTGAGGGTCTCACTAAATTTCTTGGAGGTTTCTAGAAGAGTCTTGAGTAACCTTATAACTGTGATTTTGAACTCTATATCCAGTATTTTTCTTTCATCCATTTCTTTCATTTGAGACTTGTTTCTTTGTCTTCACATTTTGGCTGCTTCCCTATGTTTATTTCTATGTACTGGGTAGCTGCTAAGACTCCTTGAGTTAATAGAGTGGCCTTGTATGGTAGGTGTCCGATAGGGCCCAGTGTATCAGACTCTCCAGTCACCTGAGGTGAACTATCTTGGTGCATCCCTTTGTGGGCTGTGTAAACAGTCTTGTTGTAGTTTTAAGCCTTGATTGCTGTTGGTATCACTGGGAGGAATTAACCTCCAGGCCAATTGGCTGTGATGACCAGCTGTGTCTACACTGGAAGATCTGTTGTGCAAGAGACACCCTTATGGGGCAGGACTTGCTTCAGTGGGGCTTTGATGCTCACTGAGTCTGCCCTTAAGTGTGTCTCTTATGGATGTGAAGAGTTGTAATCTGTATAATCTTACTCTGACTACTGAGTACACTGGCTCTTGGATCTCCAAGGAGGTGCAAGGTCAGCCATTGTCTGGGGCCACCCAGCAGGAGCTACAGAGAGATCTGCAGATTCCTCCTCTTTGTATGGGGTTTGGAAATGCCCAGATTAGGCTCAGCTGTGAAGCAGGGCCGCTGCTGCTGCCAGGCCTTGGGCCTTCTTTTGGAAGCTCTGGGGCTCTCTGACCCAGCTCAGTTTGACAGGTTTTAGGTGAAAGTACAAGCCATTCATATGCAAAAGCCGATGTGCACAGCTTGGGTGGGGTTGTAAATCTCTGGGAATCACCAGGGTGGAGCAAACAGCAATGCTGCCAGTCATCCCTGAACCCGAGAAGCCCCCGGTTCTCTGTGTCCCACGCCCCCATGCAGGAACAATGATCACTGCGAATACCTCTAAGAGAAAGCCACCTTCGAGTTCTTGTCCCAGTGCCAGACAGTCTAGTTTCTCCCCCTATGTGCCTGGGTTTCCCAGAGTCTCTCCTGGAACTGGATTTCAGAGCAATTTAGAGCTTGTATCTCCCTCCCCATTAAAAGAGCAGCACATGCAGGTGTCTCCACACCTCTTACCAGTCTCAATGCGCTTTCTTCACCTCTCTAGCTGTGAAACTTCCACTCAGCTAGCTTTTCTTTGATTCTGGGTGATAGTTGTTCTGCCCTTTAGTTGTGGTTTTGATGTTGTGAGAGGCAGCAAGTATAGGTGATTACCTGTGCTGCCATCTCGGTTCTCCTCCCACTCTTGGTGTCTTTTCAAAGGTCAGGACATAACAGCAGTTTGTCAGGTGCTTCTGTGAATGGTGTCATACCTAAAATCACCAGTTCCTCAAATGACCTCCCATAGAATTATGGACAATGTTTAGGCCATGGAATAAGGAGATCTGGATTCAAACCACACCTCTGCCGTGATTTAGGCAAAAGGATTCATTAACAATTCTGAACCTCTGTTGATCCATTCATAAATTACGGTAATACTTACATCAAAGAATTGTTTTAACAACTAAATGAGAAAAAAAAACCCAAAAAACATGTTTTTAAATGTTTGCAAGCTCTACCACCAAAATGAAGAGCTTCAGTAGTAGATCACAGGCTTTTGCTGTATTTTATAAAGCATAAATAAACAAAGGAACAAACAAAAACCTACACATCATTTCCTAATGTCTGAGACTCTAATAATGAGGAATACAAACAAAGGACTGTGAGATACTTTTCTTTTTTAATGGAACACTTTCCTATGAAATATTTGAGCAAGGGCCAAGGCCAAGGCATGGTTAGGTTTCCTGCAACAACTTCCCCTCCAGGCAATGGCAAGAACAAAATGACAAAAAGTTTCCACTGGAGCACACAGGGCATTTCTTCTATTTGTTGCTTAGGAGGTTTTTATAGATGGAAGGTTTCATTTAGAGTGAGTACTAAAGAGCCTCTTTTACCAAAAGTTGTAATCTAAAAGAAATAAAAAAAATAAATAAATAAATAAACACTTAGAAAAAGTGCAGCTGTGTAGGCCCATCAAGTTGTGACTTGATTGTGGCAGGAGAATTAACTTTTCTTGAAGTACTACACCTCCATTCTTGGCTGAGTCGTAGCCAAATGCTTGGGGCCATCAGTCTTCCTTTGGTTTTCATGAATGAGAGGAAAACCACTAGCTGTGTTCTCGGTAGTCATCCAATTGATGCATATCATTTAAAAGGTCTATTATATGCGAGACGTTGCTAGGCTTTACAATGAGGACAGGAGGAAGGCATTGGGATAGTTGTGCAAACAAGCATGAAATACAGTCTGGATCACAAAGAAGCGTACACAACTAGTGGAGAGATCAAGTATACATAACCCTCTGACAGTCTAACAAGCAGTAGTTTCATCTGAGAGTGCACAGTGAACCGTAGTTCAGAGGAATAAGAGTTCCTTTTCATTTGGCAATCAGGAAAGTGAATGATGCGGGGGTGTTAGAGTCAGGCATTGAAGCATAGCTGTCTTTGGACACCTGGAATAAGAAGTAGTGCGTATTTCTGGTATAGGAAAAATCAAGGCCGAGGCACAGGAAAGGGCAAAGGGAACATGGCAAGAAGAGAAGGAAATAAGATTAAAAGTTGAACCTGAGGCCAAAGGAAAAGGGAACATAGTATACTGGAAAGGGCATTTACTCGGTATAAATTGGGTCGATGTTTTATTTTCTTGAAAAGAGTTATCCCCCCATTTCAATGTTTTTGAAATAAAGGAAAATCTTACAGTTAAAGTGTATATTTAGTTTAATCTGTATTGTCTAAAAAGAGATTATTGAATGAATGGTATATCCAAAATTGGTGGAAATAGCTTAAAATATCATAATTAAATTTATCTATTTTATACACAAACACCCATTTTATAAGCTTTTCGGAGAAAGAAGTAAAATGACAGATGTCAAGCACTGGACATATATGTTTCTCTGAGTTCTGTGAGCTGCTCTATCAAATTAATCGAACCCAAAAAGGAGGTTTAGGAAGCATAGTCAGCTGGTAGAAGCATAAATAATAAGTTGGCTTGTGACTGGCATCTGAAGGGAGTGGAGATGGAGCCAGATTTGTAGGACTGAACCCTTAACCTGCAGAATCTGGTGATAACTCTGGTAGATTATGACATAACTGAGTTGAATTGTAGGACGCCAGCTGGTGTCCTGAGAATTGCTTGGTGGTGTAGGGACCTCACACACCCATGATGGAATTGGTGATCAGGAACTTATTACAGGAGAAGGAGCAGCTGTGGAAGTAATATTGATATGTCTGATTTGGGACATAATGAATCCAATTCCAGATGGAGATGGCAGGAAGGCATTTCAAAGTCTGTGATTTCGTTTTAGGAAAGAGATGGTGCTAAATATATAATGTTAGACTCCTTTTCACTTAGGTGATAGTTGAAACCAGATAAGATTTCTAAACAAAGGTAATGTGGAGGGAAAATAGAAGAGAATTACCTTGTGTGCCGGCTAATAATGTGGATTTTGTAATCAAAGAAAACACTGTAATTTCAAGAGAAACATCTAAAGTGCTTTATTCAAAGTAATGTCCATTGCTAGCTACACATTTTCCCCATCTTGCAGGTAATTTGTGGATACTGTCTCAATAGAATTTTTCTTGTTTTGAGGCAAACCATTCAGAGACACAATTTTCTACTTCTTCCTATGTTTTGAAGTGCTGCTCAGAAAGTGCATGTGCCATTGATCGGAACAAGTGGTAATCTAAAGGAGCAAGGTCTGGTGAATACAGCAGGTGGGTTAATACTTCCCAGGCAAGATCTTTTAACGTGTCTTTAACTGGTTTTGAAGTGTGTGATAGTGCATTATCATGAAGCAAAATTACTTTGCTATGTCTTCTGGCACATTCTGGTCATTTTATGATCAAATTGATTGTTTGTTGCCTGTAGCGATCAGTATTAATGGTTTCACCTGGTTTTAGAAGCTCATAATACACCACACCTTCCTGATCCCACCAAACGCAGAGCATTGTCTTCTTTCCCAAGCGATTTGGCCTTCCAATCAATGTTGATGGTTGACCAGGATCAACCCATGATTTTGTGTGTTTGGGATTCTCAAAATAAATCCACTTTTCATCAAAGTTACAATTTGATGCAAAAAAAGACTCTTCCGTGACATTAAAGCAACATTTTACTTATGACTTTTCGGTTTTCCATTTGTCTTCCATTTAGTTGATGTGGCACCCATTTTCCTTCCTTTAAAATCTTTCCCATTGCTTGTAAATGATCAGAAATTGTTTGCTGAGCAACATTTAATCTTTCTGCAAGTTGTTTTTTTTAGTTTGGCACGCATCTTCATCCAATAATGCTTGTAATAGTTGGTCTTAAAACTTTTTTTTATTGGAGGTTTTTTTTTTTAATATATTTTATTTTTTACAGAGAAGAAGAGAGAGGAATAGAGAGTTAGAAACATTGATGAGAGAGAGACATCGACCAGCCGCCTCCTGCACACCTGCCACTGGGGATGTGCCTGCAACCAAGGTACATGCCCTTGACCGGAATCGAACCTGGGACCTTTCAGTCCGCAGGCTGACGCTCTATCCACTGCACCAAACCGGTTTCGGCTCAAACTGTTTTCGGTTGACCTGGACATTCTTTGTCTTTCACATTGAAATAATCACTTTTAAAGCATTTAAACCAGCGTTCACAAGTATCTTGAGATTGAGCATGTTCACCATAAGCTTCCCGAAGTACACAATAGCTTTCAGCAGCACTTTTCTTCATAATAAAGTAATGAATTAAAACTTCCCTCAAATGCTTTTTTTTTTTTTGGTACGAAATTTGACAATTTTAAGTGTAAAAATATCTGTGATGTTAACACCTTCATAGATATTTTTGAAGTTTTGAAACTTGCTGTCAATATAACAAAATAGCATACGTATCAAATCACATATATATATCAACATATGTGTAACTCCATCTATTGAAAATAATTTACATTATTAACTGGTACACCTGGCAATAATGCAACCTCTAGAGAAAAACAACATGTACACAATTTATTGAAAAGAAACCAAAGAAATAAGAATATGAAAGTTTAGAGAAGAACTAGATAATGACTATCATTCTGAATCCAAAGAGAAAGAAAAGCTAGTATAATTGATCCCACAGGCACAAATGGACAAATTGGAATGAACACCTACCTTTCTTTTATTTGAGATTAAAAAAAAGGCATGTAATTGTTTCAGGTGTACACCATAATGATCCACTATTTGCATACATAGTATACAGTATGGACTTATAGTTAATATGACTGTATTGTATATTTAAAAGTTGCTTAAAAATAGATGTTAAAAGATATCACAGAAGATATCTCTTCCTTTGCACACATGAGTTGTCCTTGAATATCTCTTGGCCTTCAGCTGCCATCTTTTTGCTGCTCTCACTTTTTCCTTTTCCAGCAATTTCTGAACCCTATAATTTGACCTGCCTTTCTGTGGTTGCTTTAGTAACTTTAAGAGTTTTGTTTTGCTTTGTTTTGTTTTCTCTCCTGCCTGTTTGCTTATGGGAAAATGCAGAGCAGACTGTCTGAGGCAGCCCCGTAAAGTAATCCAACACATGCTTAGAAATGTCCGAGGAAGAAGTGAAACCACGCCCACCTGGGCAAATCGTCGAAGCAGGCCCCGGTGTTCCCCTTTTATGGCAACCCAACACGAATAAAAATATCATATGGTTTAGGATCTCAGCACAGACTTTCCCTGATTCACCTTAAAATTTCCTGGAAAAGATGCCCTTGCCTCTCAGCTCTTCCGACGCCTCAGCTCTTCCCAATGTGTTGATGTTTCTATTTCCATGTTGTTTTGTTCAGTAATTGGTTCTTTCTTTACCTTGCAATTCAGGGTCCTTGAAATGAGCTCAGACCCACTGGATTTTGAAAACGTTATTGTGTGACTTATGTTGAATGCATTACATACTTGCAGACAGTGGTAGTCTCATATTTGTCATAATCACATTTTCATGCAATAATGTATTATACATCAAGAGCCTGTTGGCAGTGCAGTTAGTCCTAGTGTGGGAAATTTGTAGGCATGGGTGAGGTCGGGTTTTGATTTTCCTGCTAATGGAGATTGTGATGTCTACATTCAGTATAGCACCCAATACCTGACTCCCTTACTGTGTCAGTTTTCAGTGCAAAGCAGAATTGGCTTTACCAAAAAGAAAGAAATCACACTTTTAAAAAAAGTGTTCTTTTGATTGTGTTTGTTTCTATTTTTAATAATGGGTTTGATAACTTTTTTTAAAAAAAATGCCCTTGGTAACTAAACCAAATTAAGACTTTTGAAGGAAAGCAATTGAAAGACGCCAGAGTCTTGCCCTGGCTGATGTGGTTCCCTCAATGTTTACACCCTGCAGGATTTCAGGTTCGATTTTCAGTCAAGGGCACTTACCTAGGTTGCAAGTTCCATCCAGGTCCCATTCTGGAGTGAGCGGGAGGCAACCAATCTATGTGTCTCTCTCACATCTATCTCTGTCTCTGTCTCTCTCTGTTTCTCTCCCTTCCTTCCACTCTCTCATACAAAAAAAAATCAATGAAAAAATATCGTCAGGTGAGGATTAATGACAACAACAAAAATTTTAAAAAAGAAAAAGAAAAGAAAGATGCCAGGGCCCAAATGATTATAATTTATTAAGTCTGGATCAAGATTTGAGCATCCTATTTTTAAAAAACTTCCCTAATTTTCTAATGCACACCAAAATTTGAGGACCACTGTTTTTCAGAAGTAAGTTGTAGAATAAATTATAAAAACTAAGTGTAAGTAGGGAACTTTAAAACATTTTAAATTAACTAGATATACTGTAATTTGCAATTACTTGTAGCCTGTAGGTACGTACTAACTAGAATAATTGAATAAAGCCTTTAAGAGATGGACTAGACTTTCTGAAAACTCGTGGAAGAATGGAGAACTTTCAGTATTACACCTAAAAATTTCTTTTGAAGGAATAGAGGGGCGATCCAGGCAACCGCAGGCTGTGTGTTCAATTTCCATTGCTGAAAACAATACACAGTCCTGGGAATATCCTCCTAACGTCGATTTGGTAAGTGAGCAACTGTTCTTTAACCCTACTTAGAGCAAGAGGAAATGGGCTGAAACTAGAGTGGGAGAGATTTAGGTTAGAATGTAAGCGTTTTATGACTGGGAGGAATATTGGAACAACGTCCTAAGAAGCATTGTGCAACCTCTTTCTCTGGAGGTCTTTAAAAGTAGGGTAGATTTCCATGTCTGGTTTAGATCTGGTGTTGCCCAAAGGTGAAGAAAAGCCAAGGTGCTTTACTTTAAGCCTCGTGTGTATTTTGAAGACCTTTTAAAGTCTATTTCCTCGTTTTGAACATTGGAAATCAAGGATTCCTGCTGTAATATGGCATCGTTAATTCTGAAAATGTCCTTTCAGCTTCAGTGAGTTTTGCTTTGCAAAACAATGTGTGTATGTTGTTTTGCCTTAAAACTTTCATCTCATTTCCACGGAAAAGGGGGATTGTTACATGCATCCCACCCCACCTCCTCGTTCCTTTTGCTTTGGTACACCGTGTTTTTGGTCACATGTGTACACAACAAAGTTCAAGTAGTCACAGGAACCTTTTCCAGCAGGCTTTGGCAAATCAAGTGTATGCTACATAATGTATAATAATTATACACCGAGGAAAGAGGCAGAGGGCCCAGAAGCTCTTGGCAGCTGTGCTGTCTGGTTAGAAGAGGAAGCAAGTTACAGAGTTTGGACATTCAGTTCTAAGACATTATTCCTGAGTCAACAGGATTTTAATTATGTATGTGGCCTAGAAGAGACGTTTACGCAAGAAGAACATATTGTTGTCGAATGTGTTTGTGATTTTGCTCATGGTTCAGATTGGAAAGAAGCCGAAAGTAATTTCTGAAGGTACATAACTGAACCGAAGGAATAATAGAATAAGTGGCAGAAAATGACTAATATCCCGGGTTTTCTCTCCCCACTCCCTTACTCAACACAATTCTTTTTCTTTAAAGCTATCTTTTTTCATATATATATATATATATATATATATATATATATATATATATTTCCCCCCTCCCCTTACAGGACATTTGTGCATTTTAAATCATACTATTTAAAAAGAAATATGTGTTAAATATTACTTCTATTTTTGTATCTTTTTCTCCTGTCATGATGCTGAGGTCACTTAAGGTCACAGGTTTGTGTTTATAAGTTTATGTCCTCGTGCATATTTTAGTTTAGTTTTGGGAAAAGTTTAAATTACTGCACTGAACTGAAATGCTGTGTGAGGAATAGAAAGACAATTCTGAATTCTGTTTTCTGGATACATTAGAGGGGATAGAGCGGCCTGCAGAAGGCAAAGAATTTAGCTTTTTAGAACGTAAGCTTTTCTTTCTGTGACTCCATTCATCGATTAATTCACTGATCCACAGACTCATTCATACGATATTTCCTAAACACCAACCAAGTTCCATTTCTATCACTGAGGTGTCAGCAGTAGATCTATAATTATCCTGTTTTCTTTCAACTTACCTTTTAACTTACCTCTGTTTAATTTACCTTCTCCACACTCATTCATCGGTGCTGTAATGATAATGACATATTCTGCCTCTAATAGCTAACATTTACTGAGCACTTACCAGAAATTGTCCTAAGGGCTTTTTGCAAATTATATTACTTAATTTCCACAGCAAGCAACCTTGTGAGGTAGGTCTTATTAACCACCTTGTTTAAGTAGAAAGGAAATGAGTACAGGAAGGAGAGGTATCTCACCTAGGTCACATGCCTAATGAGTGAGCCCAGGCTGTGGGATGCTGAGCCTTTTTCTTAACCCCATTGCTATACTGCCTCCCATGATTATTTATTCTATGGTGTGTGTGTGTGTGTGTGTGTGTGTGTGTGTGTGTGTGTGTGTATGTGTGTGTGTATGTGTGTGTGTGTGTGTATGTGTGTGTGTATGTGTGTGTGTGTGTGTGTATGTGTGTGTGTGTGTGTGTGTGTGTGTGTTTTACTTAGAGACTTGCTTTAGATACAATTTCTCAAGGTTATCTCTATGCCTCATTAAATCATCACTTTTATGTCCTGTTTTCATTTCGTACCTCCTTGAAAAAGTCCATCTGTGGTTTTTAAGAAAACAGTAAGCTGCTTGAGTTTCCAGTTATTTTAGATTTCTTAATACTTTTTAAAGTGCAGTCTTAACTCTCTCTTAAAGCTTTATAAAGTAACCAAACCAATGTGGCACAGTTGTAAAGATCAATGTAAAAAACATTACTTTAGAATATAAAGTGACTTTTTCCTCTAATGTCCTTATAGAGACAAACAATCTTTTTTTTTTTTTGGACTGGTTTGAGTAACTAAAAATTACAAAAAACCATATGAGGTTTTTTGGTGAAGGGAAGAAAAGTTCAGAATGTACCTAAGTCTGTACAGTATTGGTTTTCCCCAACTTAGCAAAAGGTTGCAAAACACTCTTCGGGAAACTTAGAAATGACAACTATGATTTTATAAGCATGAGAACTTGAATCATGTTTCTTTAATGCCATATTATTCAGTGATGTCTTCCAAAAAAGCTTCCTTTTAAGATGAGCCAGATCTGCCAAGCCAACATATCATCTTGGAGCAATTAAAGGTTTTAGGGTTTCCCCATCTGGACTCTTATTTCCAGTTGACAGATTTTGACGGTTCCCCAAGGGTAACTATTTGGTAGATGTCTTGTACCTTTTAATGTAGGGCTTGCAAAAAGCAAACGATCACTTTGTTGGAACCTGGGGGCTCATACTTGACTTTGCTTCGTGCACCCCAGAGTTAGCCTTTAAAATGGCAGGAGACATTTAAAACCCAGGTTCTCCCCTTCAGATCTTGGCTCCTCTACTTGCTAGGTAGCTGAATGATCGGGGAGAGTTACTTAAACGTCCTTGTGTTTTGCTTCTGCAGAATGGGAATGCCTATCTCATAAAGCTGCTGTGATGTAACATCATCTATGGAAAGCACGTAGCAGAGGGCCGAGCCCATAATAAACACCCAGCAAGTGGTAGGATTTATGTGTCCCGACAGCGGTGGAACGGAAGGTGACATGTTGAACTTAGTTCTTTTATATGACCTTCCTAGAATTACTTGATAATTCACAATGTAATTTGTGGCTTCCGGGCCCTTAGGGACCTGGAGGGGTTTTAGTATTTTTAGTTCCTCGAAGCATAAAATATTATTTTTCTCTATATGAACATTGGCGTTAAAAGTCACTTTATATTCTAAATTCATTTATTTTACATTAACCTTTATAAATGTGCTGTATTGATTTGGCCACATTATACGGCTTTTAGAGAGAATCCAGAGTACAAATGGAATGGGGGAAAAGGGAGACATGTGTAATATTTTAAATAATAAAGAATTTAAATTAAAAAAATAATACAAATGGGCAGTTTTTGCCTTCTAGGTTTTGCAATGGGGTGGGGGAAGCTTGGTAAGTAAGACATGCTAATGGAGACCACAGGGTCTCTAGGAGGCAGGGAGAGCATGGTGGTAGAGAGCATGGACTCGATTGGTAGAGGCTAGAGGTGCATGGATTTAGGGGAGGGAGTTGAGCTCATGGTTAACAAACTGTGCTCTTCCAAATGACTAACTGTAATAATGGTCATGACCCACAAATGACGATCCCTCAGTCAAACAAGCTTGGAAAGTCCTGGGTTAAATGTGGTTAAATGGCTCTCTTTATTGTAGAACCAATCAATTATCAGCCTTAGTCAGAATTCCAGCCCTGCCTCTTCCTAGCTGTGTGACTTCAGGCAGATTGGTTAACTTCTTCAGCCGGTGTCCCCAGTTGTAAAATGGGGGTGGTAATAGTACCATTAGTGGTTTATTATGAGTTAAATAAGTTAAAACGTGGTGCCTGACTTAAAGTACAATGTAAGTGTAACTCTTAGTGATGTGGTAAAGGCAGCATAGGATCCCAGCTATGGACTTTGGGCCACAAAACATGACATCTCTGAGGCACTAAAGATTGTCTATAAAGTAGGGGCAAAATACCTAATTCTCAATGCATCATGATCACTGTAATGTATACTAGAGATAGTGAAAATATAAAGCATGGTATAGTGGGAAAAGTACATGGCAGATATACAATAAATGGCAGGTATTATTATTATTATTATTATTATTATTATTATTATTACTAAGTCTCTATTGATATTACTCACTAAAATACCTAAATGCTGGGTTGATAGCATTATGGGACATGCACAAACAATATAAAATCAGTAGAAAGCAACTTATGTATCCACATGTTGGGGATCCGGAGCTTCTGCCTTTTCCCCATTGTTCAGAAACAGTGAGGAGAATTGAATGGACCTCTCTTGGGGAGACCCTTGCTCTGGGTCTTGTATAGGGTAGCGTATGCAGTGGATTGAGGCCTAAGGAGTCAGGGATTGGAAGAGGCCTGGCTCACGGCACAGAATTAGTCCCATTAGTCCGAGGCTGTTAACTGACAGTAGGCATCTAGAAGCCTTCAAACAAGGCTTCAGAAGTCAAACACATGTCGAATGACCTGGATTAGACACGGTTAAAGAAGGTTTAGTGACTTTCCATGGTTAAGTGACTTTCTTTGTTATAGAACCATTCGGATTCTTTGAAATGCTAATGTGACACTTTCATACCAATTTTGAAATTTTAGGGAAGGAATATTGCTTGCAGCACTCCCTAAATCAGTCATTTTCTTCTCCTCATAAAATGTCCTGTGGACCTGGAGGGCCTTAGAATGCACCTTGGAAGAACTGGCGTAGGGCACTGGTGCACCCTTCTTCCACTCCAGCCCTTAGCGCTCCCAAAAGGCTGCTCACTGCCTGCTAATGCCAACTGGGCTTCCTTATTACCAGCTTTGACTTGTTTCTAGCAATGAGGCAGCACGTTGGGACCATTAATAGATTGAACTGTATGGCATTGCTGACATTGGACTGGCTCAACCTTTGAACACGACAGTTTCATACGGTTCAGCCTGATAGGACAGTGACTGCAAATGCCATTCGTGGACGCATGGCTCAGGTGCTTCTTCCTGACCGTACCTGAAGGAGGGCAATTCATGGGTAGCGACTGGATTCTCCCACTTTGTATCTTCACCGAACAAATATTGATGGAAGCTAATTACAAGGCTGCCCATAGCAATTTACCGGCAAAACATCACCTTCCTCTCATTTTAGCAATGAAATACTTGCTGCAAAAGTTTGCAGGAAGATAAGGCAGAATAAAATAAAAAAATAATAAAAGATCTGAATTATTCTTTCAGACCCTGGGTGCCACCACTGCTACTGCTTCTGGATCTTCCACCAGCCGGGTCAGCAGTTCCCACCCACTCAGAGACACCCAGGCTGCTCCCATGGAGCTGGGGCCACATGGTGGCTGGAGGCCCCCTGTAAGTGAGCTCCCTGCTGGCTTTTTTTTTGGGGGGGAAGGGGTGCAGGGAACTTCCCAGAATAGTGCTTGGCACTTGCTTCATACTCAGCCGGTATATGGAGAAGGCTGACTCTCCAAGGTTGCTATAAGAGTGGTGATTCATTTGAAATTCATTCACTTACCTATACTTTCCCTTAGCACATAATCATAGAGTGCCCCCAAATGCGCCCACTTCACTGTGCTAGTTTGGGGATGCAACAGTGGACACAATAGACACCCGTCTGCCTGCCCTCCTGCCATGTAGGGTCTAGGAAAGAAGGCAGAAGTCAGTAGGCACGTAGGTCAGTGAGCACCAGGGTATGAGCCAGGATAGGCTGTGGCTGTGTGAAGAAAGCCAGGTGAAGATGGGGCACAGAAGGACACACTGAGGGTTGTGTAGTCAAGTGTCCTCTCTGGGTGGGAAAGAAGTGTGGGCAGTCTGTCCACCCGACCTGCCAAAGAAAGGGTGCAGTCCAGTAAGACGACTCTCAAAGGGTCACTCTTACCAGCAGAGTCTATCTTGCTGTCCAGAGGATCACATCGTGGTATTTGGCTTTTTAAAATACCTCTCAACACCAGCTCGGTAGGCAGCATCAAGAAAAAGTGCAGGGAGAGCCCATTTTAATTTACTCAAAATGCAAAAATCGAAATGTACAAAGCAGACATGTTGAGGTGGAATATACTGTCTACTTCAAAATTAGTCTCTTCCACGTGGTTAGCTTCCTGGGTTCTGACCAGCCATCAGATTTACAAGTAGAAGACCTCTGTGTTAGGGAGCATACCATAGGACGATGCTCCATTTGCACAGATGGAGTCACCACAAAGTTTCTTTAATAATGACCCTTTTTTTGTAATTAATGTCTGATCTTACCTTCAAAAGTTAAATTTTTTTATCAATTAATATTATACGGCCCTTTTTATAATTCTACAGTGAGCTAGAAAAAGTCTATTATGATAAGACCCAGACTTTTACTGTTAATTTTGTATTCTAATCAGCATTATTATCTTTTCATTAAAAAAAAATTGAGGTGGAAGGTAAAAAAACTAAAAAAAAAGGAGGTAGCTTAATTTTTAAATTTGAAAGGTGGTGGAAAATGTTATTTAAAAAGAAGAAAGGGGTTGTTACATGACTATTCTCATTTTTAAAATGTTAATATTCTCCAGAGTATGATAACATAACAATAATGGTTATAATTTAGTTTTGGAAAAGGTACAAGTCCTTTATTAGCACTCATTTATTTTATTTTTTTTCTTTTAAAAAATATATATTATTGATTTTTTTGAAGTATTTTACAGAGAGGAAGAGAGAGGGATAGAGAGTTAGAAACATCAATGAGAGAGAGACATCAATGCCTCTTCCATACCCCCTACTGGGGATGTGGCCGCAACCAAGGTACATGCCCTTGACCGAAATCGAACCTGGGACTTTTCAGTCCGCAGGCTGACGCTCTATCCACTGAGCCAAACCGGTTTCGGTTCATTTATTTCTTTGAATAATTTCAAATGGGTAGCAATATAACTTTATTTTTAAATAGGATTATGAAATTCTTTCAAGTGCCAGGTAGAATAGTATTTCTCAAATTCCAGGTCAAGACCCATTAGTGAGTAGGAAAATTATTATGATTGATATTTTATACAAATGAAGAAATAGAATAGAAAAGCCCAGAGTGTGTTGTACTTTGTAAGGGTAGGTTTTGTTTTATTAAATTTTGTATATATATATACAAAATTGAAATTCATTCACTCACCTATACTTTCCCTTAGCACATAATCATGAATGTATATATATATATATACACATTCACCCATACTTATATATGTTAGTAGCATATAAACATATGCATGTGAGTGTACTGAATCAAAATTTAAAAATTTTAAATGTATTTTTTACTGTGAAATAAATACAGAGAAAAATTTGCAAAATCTTAAGATGGAGAATATTCAAAATAAAAGGTAAAAAAATAAGTTGACCATGCCACTCTACACACTAAATATGATTTTAAATACTAAATATTCTTATTAAAGCAATGTCTCCAGCCTTAACAAATTCACAGTTACAATAAACAAAAGAGGCATTCAGGCAAAATGTATTCATATATGTGTATGTACATGGGCATACAGACCCTACCCATAAATAGAATGTTAAAAAAACACGCATTTAAATATATTTAAAGCCTTTAAAATATAATTAGAAGTAGAATTTCCTGATTCTATGAATAACCGTTGTTAATAATGTAATATCAAAGGTGTAGTTATGCGGATATTTTAACAGTGCTCACTCATTCATATACTAAGTGAAAGGCCAGTATGAAAAAAATTGTAGGTGGCTGCTACTTTTTTCGTTTGAAACCTATTTAACACCAACCCTCTCATTAGCCTGGGACCATAGTGGATGGTCTGTGTGATGCAGTTGGAATCCCAGAGAAGTCCCAGACTGCATTTAATGGTGGAGAAGAAGTCTTCTTATCCCTCATCTTAATGATTTTGGGCCCCTGAGCGCTCTCTGCTCTGAATTGGTCTTGCTGAACTTTGTAATGCTGCGTTGCCCATTCTGCATCATGGTATAGGCTTCCTGGGAACTCTCAGGACTAAACACATTCCAGACATTCCTCAACACAGCCTTCCTCAAAAGGTTGGTTTCTCAGGAGCACAGCCGCACGGCTCAGAGACCACTGCACACGCCTTTCATTAGCAGACGGCCAGACAGCGGCCGCTGCCTCTGCTCCGGGAGACTGGCTTCGCTCCACCGGAGTCCATCGAACTCGCTTGTGGAGGGTAAATGAGGACACTGGGATTTTTGGTAAAGAAGAATCAATCAGTGGGGCCGAGTTTCCAGCAGCACAGCAAAGCCACACAGAGATTGTATATCTTGGTGTGATGTGTGTTTTCTTTGGAAAGAGGCATTTAAATGAAGTTTCCTATAGCAAAGTCTTGTCCCCGCCCCCCCAAGTCCAGGAGTCTCAGGTTAACTTTTAACGAATTCAAGAACTAGAAATTCTACACTGGAACTCTGGAACTCTTATTTGGTGTTTTTCTTACAAAAATAATCACAGGACACACCATTTCCCTCTTTTTCCCTATTAATATTTCTGATTCTGCTTCTTCCCTCCCTCCCTCCCTCTTTCTCTCTTCCCTTTGCTTCTCGCACACTTCATTAAAGTTCTCTGTTCTCTTCTTAGAGCAAGACCAATTGCTATCACACATTCCAAGGTTGCATGTTTTCAGGAAGGACAAGTCAAAAGCCATAAACCTTCTCCCCACCTGACTGGGTGCCTTCTCATCCTTCCCGGCTGATGGGTGATTCACTGACAGCCTTGGGGGTATGATTTGCCCAGAATTCTCCTGACCCCTCTTCCTTTCTCAGCCCCTCCTCTTGGTTTCCATAGTCCATGATAAATACAGCCAAACCCAAGTGCAAGGTCTTACACACAATTCTCACTACATGAAACGGGGTCTTGACCAAGTGCGTGATAACGCACCTGGACCTGGGAGATGAGACTGGTAGAGTTTGTCCTCAGGCCCTATTTCTTCCCGGTGACCCATGTGAAGCTCACGGGTGATGCTGAGCAAGTCAGAAGTGCTCTATATTCAGCATGTGATTGCCAATGAGATGTGACTCAGAGCTCAGGGATGCCTCAGAATGAGGAGGTGATTAAGAAGCTGAGGGATCATGTCACATTCCAAATGTACAGTATGTAGCTGGAGGGAACACTATTTGCTTCAGGGATAAGCATTTAAGCATTGTTCTAACCTCATCTCTCCCTCCATGCAGCTTCCTGGGCGAGGGGGGTGGGGGAGAGACTCACAGAAAATGTTGCTAACGTGAGAGTAAGGTGCGCAGCGTTTTTTCCTACATCATGTACAGGACACTTCCCCGCCCATGTCCCTTGTTGCCATATTTGTTAGTCACTTTTCTAGTTCATTTAATCAGAAGGCCTTCTGGCCTTGGCATCTGTGGCAGAATTTTCAGGTGCCAGTTCTGAAACAGAGAAACCCACCTAGTCAAGTCCTGTAAGGTGTCATTCCCTAAAAATACCCCTGGTCGGTTATTGGGCGCAGGAAGTGAAGCAGAGATAGCCAGTTCACACTGACTGTTAAAATAGTCACTATGGAGTGTTTACAAGGATCCCACGGATGACTAAAATTAGTTTATTCTGCACAGCGTTATCCTCTGCTGACTCAAGATGGTGATACAGGCAGTGTTAAGCTGTGAGCTCACCAGGAAGCTCATTCCCTAAAGTTATTCTCTGGCAGGGAAAGACCCTTAGTTCACATCAGCAGATGGAAGAGGGGCTATAAATAGCAACTTGTTATGCCATCGCTCAGAGGCTGTGTTTTCTGCTTGTCTCTAGTTCTCCATTTCTTGCAGATAGAATGGCCTCCTGATCAGTCTACTGTTGTTCTCAGTGCTCAAGAGTGGTGTGTGTGTGTGTGTGTCTGTGTGTGTGTGTGTGTGTGTATGTGTGTGTGTATGTGTGTGTATCATACTTTTCATCATGCCATACAATAATTAGGACACATAGAAGTTAAATGATCCAGTAAGGGTCATCTAGAAACTCACTGACATGCAAAACTGAGTTTTTGATCCTATAATTTTCATTTTTAAGCATACTGAGCCTTTGCTGTTTCTCCCATAAGTCAAAAATACAGGGCCTATGAGGTGACCTAAATGTAGATGGCCAGCTAATTAGAAACATGTCCAGACAGGGGTAGGCAAAGTGGAATATATAAACACCTGTGCTGTTGAAGTGGTTTCTCTGTTATGAAAAAAAAAAGATTTTCCATATATTTAAGGGCAAGTTTATCAGGATAAAGCCATATTTACACTCTACTAAAAGTTATTGTTTTGGTTGATTCACTTGAGTGGTCAATTCAATAAAGGAAAAAAGTCATACCAATCAACTTTTTAACTAAATGGGCTAATTAATCAGAAAAAGGAGCCTACCATTTCTGTATCAACCCCATAACCTGAGGTTGATTTTATATTCCTTTTCATACAGATTTTTCTACAACATTCATTTCAGGACACAAATCGATATCCTTTCATGTGTGCAGGGTCATTTTGATTCTAAACCATTGGATTTCTCCGTAGGTGCCCGTTCTCTGCCACTGATAGCTTTTGCCCCATCTGTTTAATCCATTTTCTGGTTTGTTAAGTACTGGGATTATTTCTTTAGTGACAAGGGCTTTAAACTATGCATCACTGGTTTTCTATTTTTGAAGCCCTGAAATTTTCCTTATTGGGACACTGAGTGCTTCATTTCTAATTAGGCTTTCCTGCTTACTCATATTTGGCTTTGCTTTATCAATAAATTACACAACCAATAATTGGGAACAGGATGCCAGGGTGTGCTGCAATCGTGTTCCCAGTGGCGTGCAGAAAAGCAGGAGCACTCAGGAGAAATGGAATGGGAAACCGCGGGGCAGGCGAGATGACTATCAGCCTCGATGGTGTAATGGGAAGTTGTTAATTTTTAATCAACAGTTGACCTCTTAGCTCAGGTTGGTAGTAGTTCTGTTTTGTTGTCAGGCGATTTTTTTTAGCAGAAAGTATCCCATTCTATTGGAATTTTTTTTTATTGATTTCAGAGAGGAAGGGAGAAGTATAGAGATATAGGAACATTAATGATGAGAGAGAATCATTGATCGGCTGCCTCCTGCAAGCCTCCCCCCCCCCCCCCCCCCCCAGAGATCGAGCCTGTAACCCAGAAATGTGCTCTTGGCCAGAATCGAACCTGGGACCCTTCAGTCTGCAGGCTGACGCTCTATCCACTAAGCCAAACAGGCTAGGGCTGTATTGGATATTTTGTTTAAAATAACTTTTGTACCAAGAAGTAGATTTAGAAAAAGCCATTGGTCCCATTAGGTTGTAAGATCAGTTTAGAGCATTTTGCTCTAGAAGTCTTCTAAGATTGTGTGTGTGTGTGTGTGTGTGTGTGTGTGTGTGTGTGTGTGTGTTTAAAATGTTTTCTATTTATTTTTAAATACTTTAAAAATATATTTTATTGATTTTTTTACAGAGAGGAAGAAAGAGGGATAGAGAGTTGGAAACATTGATGAGAGAGAAACATCGATTAGCTGCATCTTGCACACCCCCTACTGGAGATGTGTCCGAAACCAAGGCACATGCCCTTGACCGGAATCGAACCCGGGACCTTTCAGTCCGCAGGCCGATGCTCTATCAAATGAGCTAAACCGGTCTTGGCTATTTTTAAATACTCTTAACATGATTTTATTGGTTTGAGAAAGAGAGGAAGGAAGAGGGAGAGAGAAACATCAATGTGAGAATTATTAATTGTCTGCCTCCCACATGCACCCCAACCAGAAACCAAATCTGCAACCTGGGTATGTGCCTCGATTGGGAATCAAACTGGCAACCTTTCGGTGCACGGAATGATGCTCAACCAGCTGGGCCACAGGGGCTGGATACTGCCTTAACGCCCCCACTTCAATGAAGCTTTTTCAATCTCGCCAGCTCTGAACTATGTCTCCATCCTCTCAACTCCCCCAGCAATTGGAGGCCATCCAGCTGAGGCACTGAGTACGGAACATTCAGCAAGTGTTCGTTATTATTGCCCCTGCCTCTGTGTAGCATGTGTCACCTTCTGCTGGAGGGTCTAAGGCATCATTTTATTCCCACCAGTGACTTGCACTTCCTGGGTACTTGCTAAACCTGTACTGAATGAATAATACATTTTCAGTCCTACTCAGATATCTTTGTACCCTCAGGCCCAACATTCCGTAGACACTCAATAAAGGTGTGGATAATGAATATTTGATGAATGGATATAAACAAAAAATTCCATTGTAACTCTTTTGAAAGTCCACTGAAGTTCAGCCATTGCACCCACAGAGTTAACTTTCTTAATCACCTGTTAGTGCCGAAGACATTAAACAACAAAACGTTACTCCTGAGCCCAGTTCCTAGCAATGGTGTGCCGTGTACTTACGTAGCTAGCTTCATCGGAACTTTCTACAAGTGCAGTAAAATAATAATGGTTAACATTTATCGCGCATTTGTTTTGTGCCAGGCTCTGTTCTGGGCTCATTATATACGCTTACTTCTCTCTGCAGTCTGTTCTAAAGATGAGGAGGCACTGCGGCACAATGAGGTTCAACCCCCACCCCAGGTAAGGCTCTGGCCAGTTACTGAATTACAGGCAGCCAGAGCGAGGCGGGAGGTGGAGATGAGTTATGGTTTGATGGCTCATCTCTCCCTGACTCATGCAAAATGCTGAAAGGAAAGCAAAGGCCAGAATCAGCCCAACCGAGATGCTGCTGCCATGCAGTTCAATGTGTCTCTTAAACATGCTTGGGCTCTCAGCTTTTCTCTTTATCGCAGGTGTCCCCGGCGGAGAGGGAAGGAGGACTGGAGAAGATGCTGCTTGGCCTCTGAGCACAGAAATGTTTTACTTACCCGTATGTTTGTGACTGTTTACTCCATCCATAAGCATTGCCCTGCCTCATCTACTCCCATTCCCCCCCCACAAACACACACATACTCTGATCTCTCCCAGCTCTTTCCTCAGCTTTGCACTTCCCACTTTCCCACCCTCCTTCAGGGCTCTCCAGGTCATTGAAAGTGGCATCAAACTGGCAACCTTTCGGTGCACAGAATGATGCTCAACCAGCTGGGCCACAGGGGCTGGTATTTCTCCTGGAAGCTTCCCTGACTATCCCAGACCGGTGTCAGAGCCCTGTGCAATGACACGCTGTGTATCCGTCTATCCTTGTCAGTGTTGGTTTAGTTGTCTCTGCTGTTAAACTGTGAGCCATCAAGGGTGGGTACACTGTCTTGTTCACAGGTATCCTGAGAGCCCAGCACAATTCTGGACACATAGAAGTTTTTTTTGTTTGTTTTTTGTTTTTGTTTTTTCATAAATATCGGTTGAATGAACAACTGAATGTATAAAGCATTCCCTTGCATGCCCATTCTACACTAAACGTATTACGTAAACCAACTGCAGGAACCATGCTCCTCCGCATTTAGATGCCAAAGATGGGCTCAGAGGACACAGCCAGGAACAACAGGTTCAAGATGTTTTCTCTTTCTCCCTACATATCAGAGAAAAAAAATATCCCACTGCTATTCAGCCCAGGACCATAGGAGTAAATAATTTTCAACACGGAAAAAAAGAAAGTAAGCCTGAAGAACTTGTGGCTGGAAAGAAATGTTTTAAACAGCATTTTATCCCCCCCTTTACCCCCGTGGGCTTGTATAAATTATGTGTGAGACAAATATGTGATAGAGAGATTCAGTGTAATTACTTGTTATCAAATGTTTGGTTAACCACGCCTCTCAATCCCACATACAGTAGTTTGGCACAGAATAAAATTCTGCCCTTTAGGCAGGATCAGCTTTTAGAGTTTCTTGTTTCTGTAGCTTAAATGTTTTTATCCCAATATTTGTACTTTTCCATTTAAAATAAATGCGACTGAGTCTGTGTGTGGGGAAAATATAAACAGCAGGGAATTTTTATGATTCAACTCACCAGCCTTATTGGTTTGCAGTTGATTTTTATGGATGCTAGTTTTCTTTAATTACCCATCTGTAATTAGTCACAGGATCACAGAAAAGATTGCTGCAGCACTCTCTCCTCTAATGAATCTAGTACCCTCTCTGTGCCAATAATCAAGGTCTTTACTTTTATAAAGGACGATAATTTCCTTTAGCGTTTACTTTCAAAACACAGAGACCTCATGGGACAGCATTACGTGATGTAATTAGGGAGAAAGGTTTTTCCCTGTTGCCACAGATAGCAGGAAATGGGACGTTGATCTAATTAGCTGGGCGATCTCTGTGGTAGCACCAATATATCAGTGGTAGCACCAATGTAATTCATTCAACATCCGTTAGTTGTGTTCAGTGTGTGCGCCTAGAATGTACCAGAAGCTGCTATTTACTGGCACTGTAAAAAGAACCAAGACATGGGCTCTGTCCTTGAGCAGCTTTCTTACAACAGAGTGGGAGACGGTGGAATAAACAATTGCATGCAAGAAAGACGAGTCTTATTCAGAAGTCCATTCAAAGTGCAGCGAGGCCGTGGGAGAATCCTGTGTGCTTTTGGAGGAAGTCGGGAGTATGGATTCGCGGGGTAGACGGCATCTGAGCCGAGACGTTCGCCAGGCAGCAGAGCCAGGGACTGCGCCATGGGGAAGGCATTCTAGGCGCAGGCTGAGGAAAGCACGTCATTGGAATTTGGGGGCTTTATTATCAGTAACACATGGCTTATGACCCACTAAGCAATTCACAGAGATGCAGCAGCAGGAGGCAACCCCACTGGGAGGCCCACTGTGGTAGGCTTTAAGCACAGCAGGGATCTGTTCAGATTGAAGGGGTTGAGGAGAAAGGGGGGGAAAGAAGGAGGAGAGAGGAAGGAGGTGGAGAGAAAGAGCGGGGAGAGAGAAGGGAAGAGAAAGAGAGAGAGAGAGAGATCACTCTGATGGTCAGTATGGTGGGGAGACCATAGGGAAGTTGCCGCAGCGATTGGGCAAAATGACAGGGACCAGATCTGGAACAGAGGCGGAACCCAGCATGTGAGGGCAGAGGCAGCAGGACCTGGTGACTGACCAGGCCACACGTACGACGCCCTCCATGCTATCAGCCACAAATCTGGACGGACACAAATTTCCCGTTAGTGATTAGGTTGAGCCTTTTGCTCAAATTAATTTGAAGGCAGACAGGTGAGTTGATCCCAACCTGAGAATATTTTGATAGCATTAAATGGAATATTTTCAAAGCAGATTGTCTTTTGGGGGAAAGGATGTTTGTCTGTGTTAATCTATTAAATTATATCTAACCCTAGAGAGGTCATTGTAACACTTCCGACAAAAAACAAACTGAGGCTCACTCATGGTTCATCAGCATTTCCCTTTCTTCTTTCAAAGCAACTCTTTTCTTTTAAAAAAATATATTTTATTGACTTTTTACAGAGAGAAAGAGAGAGGGATAGAAAGTTAGAAACATCGATCTGCTGCCTCCTGCACACCCCTTACCGGGGATGTGGCCGAAACCAAGGTACATGCCCTTGACTGGAATCGAACCCGGGACCTTTCAATCCACAGGCCAACGCTCTATCCACAGAGCCAAACAGGTTTCGGCCAAAGCAACTCTTAAATGCCGACTTTATGCCTTACATTTTAACTATGGCTTTGGAGCTAGCAGATATAGAGGGAAGAAGGGGATTGTCATAGTCAATGTAAGTCTGTGATGCCAGATCTATTTTCCTGGTAGCCTAAATTTTCTATTTGATTATATACCAACATTTTTCTATACTTGTGTCCATGTAAACACCTAAATCTGTTTTCATAGCTTCTTAGAACCTCAAGAAGCAAATTGGCTCCAACCACTTTAGCCTACTAATGTCCCCTGCATTCTGCTGATGAGATCTCTTGTTTGTGCCTCAGCAAAGTTCCTTTTCCTATCTGAACTGTTCCCTCTTAGAACTCCATGAACCTCTTCTCCTTCAGAATGTGGCTCAAAACTTAACTTCTCTGAGAAACTTAATCACTATTCCAGTTGCTCCTTTGTTTCTTGACAAAGTTTAAAGAACTTATTAAATGTGCATACATGTTTCTGTTGGTCTTTTGAAACATTTTCATGTATATATTTTGGGCAATTTCAAACAGAATCTTCCTTAACCTAGATTCAGTGTTTAAGAGGTGGGCGACCTTCACTGATGAATAGAAAGTAGAAATACATTTTTTGTCTGTTCTAATTTCATGTTTACCTTTAAAATTTTAGATTTTTTCCCCCTGGAATCCAAAATACATGTGCCATCAAGATATCATCCTTATGATGTTAACTATAAATTCTCAGAACAGTTTTTAAAAAATTGTTTTTAATTTAAAAAATATTTTATATGCCCAGAAAAGTAGAGAATGTAACAAACCAGAATTTTTAAAAAATATATTTCATTGATTTTTTTTTTAAGAGAGGAAGCGAGAGGGATAGAGAGTTAGAAACATGGATGAGAGAGAATCATTGATCAGCTGCCTCTTGCACGCCCCCTACTGGGGATGTGCCCACAACCAAGGTATATGCCCTTGCCTGGAATCAAACCCGGGACCTTTCAGTCCGCAGGCTGATGCTCTATCCACTGAGCCAAACCCGTTTCGGCCAAACTAGGATTTTAAAAGACAAATATCTGTTTCAGATACTTTACTCTTGTTGGAAAGAAATAAAATATTACAGATATAGTTAATATCCTTTTTATACCCTTCTTTCACACTGTTTTTCTTTTTTTCTTCCTAGAAGCAAACAAAAGCCTGAAGTTGCCACTTTTCCTATACTTTTACTCTGTGTATCTGCCTACCCATAATCAATATATTTAGTAATATTTGTGTTTTAAAATTTACCTGGAAGATACCTATACACATCTAGAATTTGTTATTTTCCCGATCTGAGGATCTCTGTATTTTAATAAACAGATGTAATCTATATTTATTGTAATTATTGACACATTTGGGATTATTTCTAGCATCTTACAATGCTTTTCTTCTTTCTGGTCATTTTATGAATAATAATTTCTTTATTTCCTTTTTGTTTCCACACTGATTTGGACAATATAAACATTAGTTATCTTCCTAATGTGATTACCACTTTAAATTTAAAAATACACATTATTTTTTAAAAACTCTAAGTCTCAATCTCAATCTTTTGGCATTTATCCAAACATTTTTCCCTATGCAAATACAAATACATATTTCCCCCTTTTCCTTCTTTAAAAAATGGTTATACTATGCACACTCTTCTACAGCTCACTTTTCTCAAATATATCTTTTGAATATCTCTGTCAGTAATGTGGTCCCATCCACATTTTTAATGCCTACATAGCAATGATGCTATCTAACATTGCAGAGTGATTACTGTGTGCCAAGAGCTTATCTCATCGATTATTTACAAGAACCACATGTGGGGAAAAGCCCCATTTTGGAAATGAGGAACTTGAAGCTTAGAGAGGTGTGGTAGGTTAAAAAAAAAAAGAATTTC
Organism: Vespertilio murinus; assembly: GCA_963924515.1. Lineage (NCBI taxonomy): Eukaryota > Metazoa > Chordata > Mammalia > Chiroptera > Vespertilionidae > Vespertilio > Vespertilio murinus. The sequence goes on along the minus strand of OZ004706.1, from coordinate 60,695,839 downwards.
TATTGGAAAATTTCCTAGAAGTATAGTTATTTGGTCGAAGAATAACCACATTAAACATTTTTATAAATACTGCTAAATGGTCTTGTAAAATGTTCCCAACGAAGCTTTTAGACAAGAATTAAAATCAGCAGGAAAAGAATAAACAAAATGCATGGCTGGGTCTGGCCCATGGGTGACCGTTTCACCAAAGCCAAGAACTGAAGTGACCACATAACTGAAAGTGCCTTTCTCTCTCATTTCAATGGGAGACACTGTTCCAGAACAGTCCCTCTGGTCCTGCCTTCTCTATGGCTTTGTGGGTAAGTTCCGTTTGTGCTTTTAATGCTGGGCCTTGCCTCTTATCCTTTGAGGCAATAAAGACTGACAAAAATAAATAGCCTCTTTAGTATCCCTTGTACTACACATGCATTCTAAAACGCTCTATTCCTTCAACTGAAGCTAAAGTTTCCCAGGTGCACAATTAGATACTTTAAAATACTAATAGCATTTCATTAATTTTGAATGATAGGCTTTCCAGCAGGGCCTTAGAACCCAACTCTTGGCAGAAATCCATGATTTAAAAAAAAAAAAATTAGCATAGGCTCAATTGCATGGGCTCTGGGACTACCTGGCATTTATTGGAGTCCCCGAAGCAGGCCCATCAGGATTTAATGACCAGTTCCCCTTGTGACTATCAGAACAAACCTCCTCACATTAAGGGATCTCAGGCTCTGAAAGACAAGGAGTCTTTTTTTTTGCTGGAAATACGTTCACTTTCTTTGGGCATCTTAACTCTATCTTTTATCTGGAGAAGTGGTCTCTTTCACTCCTGGAGCACACCAATGCTTTTGCTGAGCTTGTAGATCTGATAGTATTCTTTCTTTTTCTCCAGGCTCGTTCTTTTGTTTCTCTTACGCTACCGCTTTGGAGATTTTGGTTTGCTCCTGAGACTGTTTTTCCATCTTTAGGGTCGTAAAATCTTTTTCTTTTCATTTATTATACTTGGTTCTCCTTACTCTGTGCTCCACTGCTAGGTCCTGGAATGTTGTAATAAACATTCTCTTAGCATGAAACGGAGAGATGTCTAACTAATGATGTTTGTTTGCTTATTTATTTATTTTTGCTTCATGTTACCTAGGAAATCAGAATGGAAGATTTGAATTCTGATCAATTTTAGGGTAGTATAATGAGTAATAAATAACACCTTCTTCTTGTTGAATATTTATGATGTTCCTGGTGCTGTGTGTGTGTGTGTGTGTGTGTGTGTGTGTGTGTGTGTGTTTCAAATAAATGCTTTAACTTAAAGTTCTCAGGACCATTCTGTGAATTAGGTGCTATTTTTATCCCCATCCCACTGCTGAGGAGATCAAGGCTTTAAGAAATTAGACAACCCTTTTAAGGCTATGTAGTAGTAAATAATAAAACTGTGATTCAAATACAGGCTTGTTTGACCAGTCCGCACTCTTAACCACTATACCAGAATGTTCTTTGGCATTTTAAATCATTGGTAAGCAATACTTCCAAGAATATTTTTAAACAGAAAAAAAATTAAACCCTGAGCTAGTTAGGTGTGGTGAAGTAGAAAGAACACTGGATAAGAGTCAAAAGAGGGAGCTCTCGCTGTGTCCTTAGCTAGGTGAGCAAGTCCCCAAGTCCCCGGGGCAAGTCGGTTCACCAGCCCCACCCTTGGCCCTTGATTTTCCCATCTGTAAAAGTGCCTATCTCTAGTATCCTTAAAAAAAAACCTTGATTTCCTCTTCTTTGCTTTTTCCTATACTAAGACAGATGAAACCTGCCACTCCCATATCATTTGTGACAGTTAAGGCTGGTATCGGATGAGTCAGTTGGCACGGGGCTACTTGTCCTGAAAGAAAAAGGAAAGAGCAATGATTAAAATGCCAACCCCATGGCAGAAAGCAAGCTAAGCATAATGACTCAAGTTCAAAGCCTAGAAAATCTTGGCGGAAACGGAGTGGATATATTCTTCTGCCTCTGATTTTCTCTGTGTATATTCATCGTTGACCATAGAAATGTGGATAGATGTGTGGCTCATCATTTAATCATCATCTCAAACTTGCTCAAGCCACTGTGGAGTAATAATGCTACTGAACTGTCTTTGCCCAGTCATAAATGAGACCCAGCTATTGAGAAGACTTGTCAACGTTGTCAAGCATGTATCTGCATATCGCACAGCTTCTTAAAAAATTCACATGTGCTATGGGCTGAATTGTGTCCTCCCAAAATTTGTATATTAAAGTCCTAACCTGTAGTACCCAGGATATGGCTGTATTTGGAGATAGAGCAATTAAGGTAAAATGAGGTCATATTGGTGGGCCCTAATTTAGTCTGACTAGTGTCCTTATTAAAAGAAGAGGATTAGCACTGACCAATGTGGCCCAGTTGTTGGAGGCTGTCCCATACACCAAAAGGTGGTGGGTTTGATTTCAGGTCAGGGGACATGCCCAGATTTCAAGTTTAGTCCCCGGTGAAGGTGCACACAAGAGGCAAACAATTGATGTTTCTCTCTCACATCAATCTCTCCCTCCCTCCGTTTCCCTCCCTCTCTTCTTCCCTCCTTTCCCCTCTCTAAGATCAATTGGTCAATTGGAAAAAAAGAGAGAAAAGATTAGGACACAAAAACAAAGATGGAAGGACACCATGTGAGGACGCAAGAAGAAGGTGGTAAACATTAACAAGTCAAGGAGAGAGGCCTCAGAGGAAAAACAATCTTTTAACCCCTTGATCTTGGACTACTAGTCTCCAGAACTGTGAGAAAATAAATTTCTGTGCTTAAGGTACCCAATCCGTGGCAGTTTGTTCTAGCGGCCCTAGCAAATTACTCTACCATGTTTTAAATCCAGGGTTTTAAAATTAATTAATTAATTAATTAATTAATTTTTATTGATTTCAGAGAGAAAGGGAGAGAGATAGAGAGATAGAAACATCAATAATGAGAGAGAATCATTGATTGGCTGCCTCCTACACTTCCCCTAATGGGGAGGATCGAGCCCACAACCCAGGCATGTGCCCTTGGCTGGAATCAAACTTGGGACACTTTAGTCTGCAAGCGGACAATCTATCCACTGAGCCAAACTGGCTCAGGATCCAGGATTGTTTTAAGGGTTCTTCTTTACTTCCCAAAAGATCTTCACTTTTATTTTTTTTATTTCCTTCTTTGTTTGAGCTAGATATTCTTGCCCTAATAAGTTATACTCAGGTATCAAGCTTCATTCACTTATTGGGGTAAAATGATTTCCTTATTGGTGTTTGTAGGATACCCAATGTTAGATGAATCTTGATTGGTACTTGAATATAGAAATGTATACCTATATAGAAATATAAGGTTCTTTATAGAAATACCTACTATATAGAAATCTTAGATTCTCAAGCTAGGAACTTAGGAAGTCATTCTTGATATTTTCTTTTCCTTGCCAACATCCAACTCATTACTCATTTCTGTTCATTCTTCCTTTAAAACATCTAACATTAAAATATATGTAATATTAAACTATAATATTAAATTTGAATTGTAAGTATTTACATGGACTCATGAATTTAAGTAGATGCAAGTGTGTCTCTATCTATCTATCTATCTATCTATCTATCTATCTATCTATCTACCTATTCATCTATCTTTCCTAGCCCTGTTTACTGAAAGAACATAGTAGCAATAGGCACACCTTGAAGCCAATTTTGGGTTTCACTTATCATTACTTACTAAAAATAACAATGATCTTTGGAGAAATAGCCGTCTCTAGTTGCTGGGAAGGAAAACTATGTGGTGAGTTTAAGATATCTTGTGCCAAAAACTAAGGAAGTGTTCAGTGATTTATGGGGACGTGTTAGAAGCACCCAGGAACTACTTTGAAAAGACTCCCATTAGACAAATTTGGACAATTTGAAGATGACTATAATTATTGTAAACATTGAATACATAAAGGTCTGTGAGTCCATAGTGATACCCCAGAAGGTGAAGGGAAGGATAAAAAAATGCATTTGCTTCATTGGAGGTGACTGTTCAATAAACCTTACTCTGAAATTCATAGTAAAAAGAAATAACTAAACATTTACCTAGCCTTTCTAGGAGGAACTGTATATCATCCTAGTTGATGAGGGAAAATTCATCTTTGGGAAAGAATGCCAAAGAAGGAGTGGTAGTGCTTAAAAGTCATTGTTTCATAACCCCCAATGAAACGATTGATTCAGGCAAGGATTATCAATGGTGCAAGAGTATTGCACACCTGGATATTCACATAGTGACAAAGCATCAGCATGCAGGTTATTACTAATTGCAAAGGGCAACAAAGGAGAAATCTGGCAGTTACCACTCTGACCAAGTGATTGATCTTAGCATCAAATATATGGTTCTTGCATTGTGTTCCTTCTGATGTGATGCAGATAAGATTTACAGTATTGTTTAGGAGCTACTCTTGCTAAAAACAAAACAACAATAACAACAACAACAAAAATAATACACACACAAACAAACTTAACCTGATCTAATTAACTCTTTAGACCTAACTTCAAAAATACAGGAATTATAGGGACTCAACAAACAAATTATAAGAAAATATACAAAGGAATCCAAGATGTGAAGTGTTCTTTTGGATTTTTCCAAGGGTCATTATCAGCAACAGAAAAAGAGTAAGGGAACTGCTTCAGTTTAAAAGAGACTAGAGAGAACAACCAAATGCAATATCTGAACCTTTATTGGGCCTTGGCTTATAAAAACAGCTAAAAATATATTTGGGGGGGGATAAAGAATTTAAATGTGAGTTTGTATATTAAATGTTATGATATTCTATTAAACTAATGTTAGTTTTCTTAGATGTGATAAGACATTGTGGTATTTTAGAAAAAAATTCTTATTTTTATGAGATGGGTATTTAGGTGTGAATGGTCATGCATTCTACCACCTTTGAAATACACACACACACATACACCTTTTAATAATATAATCATGGAATGTCTTTCCCATTTGAAATCTTCCAATCCTTTCCACTGTATTTAGAAATAAATCGAAGCTCTTTGCCATAGCTTTGTAAGGAGCTTTGTAAGGTCGGGCTGGTCTCGCTGACATCATTTTGTGTCATTCACTTCCTGAATTATTATATTCTTACTAGAGGCCCAGTGCATAAAAATTCATGTTTTGGGGTGTCTCTCAGCTTGGCCTGTACCCTGTCACAGGCAGTCTGGGAGCCCTCAGGGGATGTCTGACTGCCGGCTTAGGCCCACAACCCCAGGGAGCGGGCCTAAGCTGCAGTCTGGCCTCACTCTGCAGGAGTCAAATTGCAGTGGGCTAATGGGGGTAGGGGGATAGCGCCAGCTGGTGGGTGGCCGGCCCTGCCCCCAGTCTCCCCTCTGCCACCACTGGTCACTGCTGCCCTCCCCCCCATCCAATGCCATCCCCTTCCTCTGCCCTCTGGCACCCACCTTAACTGGCCTGGTACCACCCGCTCAAGGGCCCCACCCTCTGCCAACCAGTCATTCTGCCATTCAGTCAATTTGCATATTAATTTTATATTATATAGAATTACTTCGCTATTCCCCCTGCCTTGACTTCCTTTTCTCAGGTCTTCATGTTGTTCAAAGAAGATGTCACCTTCTCAGAGATTTTTATTTATTTTCCCATCCAATGTTTTCCTCCCATTAGCTTCAATTCTTCTTTATTATCTTCAGATTGCTTACCCTTGTCTGACATTTCACTTATCAGTAACTGATATTAGCTTATTTGCTTATTGGGAGCTCCATGGGAACAGGCATCTTGTCTACTGTGTATTTCTAGCATATAGGAAAGAATCTGGTACTTGTCATTTGCTCAGTATCTATTTGTCAAATTGATGAATGAGCCTTACAGATAGACTAAAGAACACCTATAGGGTCTAGTAGATTTCAACTTTTTAAAAGCAGAGAACTCTTATGAAACATAACATTTGGTTTTAACTTACTACTTTATTATTTACTTCTTTTCCCTTTTTTCTTGACAATTAATAGGAATCTACACACATAAAAATGTTGTTAGCAACACTTAGCTATTTAATGAGTCCTTGTTCAATAAGATCTACCGTCAGGGGCAAATCAATCCTCTGACCATTGGCTGTGGACAGTGAGAGAAAAAGTAGACCTAACTCCAGGGGAACAAGGGCAGATGAGAGGCACTGAGAATTCTGGCAGCACAGCTCCTCTGGGGCTCCCATGCAGTTCTCCAGAGAGAAACAGTAAGAAGTAGAAGAGGTGGGCCCTCATCTGGAGCACTCGGAGGAGAAGCAGCAAGAGAAGACTCTTTAATACTGGCCTGGAGTAGCCCTGAGCCAGTGGCTGCAGCACTGCAGAAAGGATGACAGTGGGGTAATGGTGGTGCCACAGGAACAACATCTCTGGAAGGTACTGTCATGTGAAGCAGCCTCCCACCACACTCAACCCACAGGGACTTACGAAGGAGGCAGTGATTGCAGTAGCAAGCAAGTGGCAAGAAGAGGTATTTGACCCCACATGCTCTAGCGAGAAGCCACCACTTGCCAGAGTGCACTAAGGAACACGGAAGGCTGAAGGACCTTGGGCATTAACAGGCTGACACTAAGCACCTTGTCTGTGGAGATAGTGGTGGCTCAAGGCAATTCCTTAACCTGATAATCCTTTTACTGTTTACCAAACTTTACTTTTGATATGCCTGTTTGCATTGCTAAAGGGAAAATGTGTATTCAAGTACAGAAGTAGGTGTGGCTCTTCAAGAAAGACTTCACCTGGCCCCCAATGCCTTCTAAATTCATATTTCTTGTATAATATTTTCATTTGTGCATCAGCCTCTCCTTCAGATCCTGAACCCTGCCACAAAAGTCGAGGCACGCTCTCCCACGTGACATGAAGGGATGGGGGACCTGGAATTTCAGCATTTGAGCATGTGTAATCTCAGCCTAAGTTACTGGTTTTGTTGTCATTTGAGCTTTGTTTATCTTTCAGTGTCATTTTCAAGAATTAAATATACTTAGAGATGATAGAGATGTTAGGTTATCAAGCAAGGACTTTATAATAGTTCTTATAAATGTGTTTAAGGATTTATTTTTTTTAAATAGCAAGCACAGAGAGTAAACATAGGAAGTTTCCCGTAATGGCTCAAATACTGACTTTTAAATTTTTCTTTAAAAGACCAATTGACTATTTAAAGTAAAAATAGTATCTTACTTTGGGGCTTTTAACATTTGTAGAAATATGAAACAATAGTGCAAGAGCAAGTTGGGAACAGGAAGTATACTTTTTAAATACTACACATGTAGTGATATAATATGAAATCATAGTAGACTGCTATTAAGGATGCATGTTGCAATTCTTAGGTCAGCCATTAGAAAGTAAAACAAAAAAGTATCATTTTTAAGCTAATTGAGGAGATAGAATGGAATACTTAAAATTTCTGAACAAATCCAAAAAAGAAGAAAGAAGAAACAAAGTAAAAGAAAAAAAAAAAACAGGTGGGAGAAAACAAATAGAAATATGTTAGATATAAATTCAACAACAAGTGTACTAAATGTAATTGGACTAAATATTCCAATTAAAATGCAGAGATTATAAAACTGAACAAAAAGATAAACACCAATGCTATATAGTTTATAAGAGAGATGCTTTAATTATAAAGTATAAGTATAAAGACCCAATAGGTTAGAAGCAAAAGGGGTTAAAGGATATATCTCTGTTCTATTGCTCTGTCTATTTTTTTTTTACCAATACCATAATGACTTTATTATTGTGGTTGAATTTAATAAATTCATTGATCCTCAGGTATTCATATGTACATTTAATTTGAGATACAGTGAAAATATAGCCCTTTTGAGGTGTTTATCAGTGATAACATGAATTATTTATTAAGTATGTACCAATGAGGGAGGATATGAACCATTAATGTCTATCAAAAAATGCAGCTCTATAATTAAGAGGAAAAAAGTAACTTCTATTTACCTACATATTTACCACTTCCAGAAATCTTTAATTTTCAAGACCACTCTCCTTTGGTCTGAGATTCCATCTGATATCATTTCCTTCAGCCTAAAGAATGTCCGTCAACATCTCTTTTAGTACTGGTCTATTGTTGACAAATTCTCTTGGCTTTTGCTTATTTGGCTCTCTCTCTCTCTCTCTCTCTACCTCCATCCATCTCTCCCTCCCTCCCTCTGTCCCTCCATCTTTTCCCTTTTTTTCTCTCCTTTCTTTTATTTTCCTTCATTTTTGAAGGACATTTTTACTGTGCTTTTAATTCTAGGTTAATAGGTTTTATTTCTTTCAGCACTTTAAAGATGTTTTTCCATTGTCTTCTGGCTTGTCGAGACCTCAGTATTATTATTTTGCTATATCTTGTGCAGAATGAGTCATTTTTTTTTTCTGTGGTTGCTATTAAGATGATTCTCATTGATTCTTAGTTTTCAGAAATTGGACTATGATGTGCTTGCTTTGTTTTTTAAATGTGGCATGTGAAGTGCTTTCCAACCTCTAACTGTTGGGTTTGGGTAAAGCAATCAGTGAAGTCACAACTGCTGTGCCAATGGCTAGTCCTCAGAATCTCTTAAAAATTCACACTAGAAAAAAGAGGAGAACAGGATGCTTAGAAAGGAGGGCAAATAGTGGCAAGGGGATGGGGGAAATGAAATTACTTTAAATCTGTGTTTTAAAATCTCATTAAGCTTCACTTTTGATGAAGTATAATTTGAAAAGATATACTTATTTTTAGAAAGCAAGTCATAAGGCACTTAGGGAAAAATTATATATGAATTGTTAGTGATTCTAGTTCTAGCTCTAAAAAGCAAAATGTAAGTACTAAAGAAAGAGTCTTTACTTGAAATGTGTCATTGATGATCTTTTAAAAATAATATTTGCTATGAGAGATTTTGTTTTTGTAATATTAAGTTTTCTTTATTTTATTTCCTTGTCCTATATAATAAAAGCCTAATATGCAAGTAGACCCAACGGTGGAATGACCAGTTGCTATGACGCACACTGATCACCAGGGGGACAGATGCTCAACACAGGAGCTGCCCCAAGCCCACAGGCCCCAGGCCAGTCAAGGCAGGAGCCAGTGGGTCCTCCTGTCTCCCCCCAAGCTGCCCCACAAAGGGAGGCAATCAGTGGTGGTGGGGGGTGAGGCTGGCAAGCAAGTGGCACCAGGCTGGCCAAGGTGGGTGCCAGCAGGAGCCCCATGATCACCCCACCGTTACCCCACAGATTGGCCCTGATCTCCAGCCAGGCCTAGGGACCCTACCCATGCACAATTTCGTGCACCAGTCCTCTAGTTTTTGCATAAAAATCTGAGCTTGTCTTGAATATGACATATTTGGGTTAAAATTGCTTTCAACGATATACCATACACTTCCTAATTATCTAAATGTTTGCGATCACTGTGTATCTCCATTAAAATATATGTTTACATTATACTTTAAATCTGTCATTTGGGGGGACAGTCTCACATTTTATAAGAATAGGAAGGTTTGCTAAGGCTTCTCAATAATGGAAATGCAAACGTTGCTAGTATTTGAGCCATGCTCAGTGAAGAAAAGAAAGTTGGTGCCATTTCAACACTCAGTACCCTTTCTTGGCATAGAATGATAGAGTATTGGTGTGGAAAGGATTGCTTTAAAAAAAAAAGTGTTACTATGTACCATAGTCCTTCATCTTTTGAAATTTTCAGGGCCACTGGCTTTGTGTCCTATACTAGCAGAGAGCACAGCTAATCAGCTGTGGATATTTTTTGCATGCTTAGTGTTGTCATAGCTATTTCTCTACCTCATGGACTGTATGACATCTTTCATTTAAAAAAGCCCTTTGTGTTTGTGATTACTGTGCACTTACGTTATTGGGTCTGTGGTTGGCCTTCCAGCTGTCTACCGGCATGAGGTCATAGGAAAGTGGCCACAGTTATCAGTGTCGCCGGGCTATTCTACTAGGTTAAATCGAAGAAACTGGTGGTATCCAAAGAAAACTTCTGGTATGAAAATTATTTTGGGCTGTTTTGAATTAATGAAGCAGAAACATGAGCTATGAGTAATGTTTATAAATGGCCTTGGATTTTCTTCTGTGAGGACTGTCCTCAATGTCAGCAGCCATAAGAAGATACCATGTGTCATATTAGTTTCATAATATTAATGTTTATACAGGATGATGGCAGGAAGACAAACTGGGTTTTGTTCCTTATTGGTTATTATTGGTTGATGACAATCCTGCGAGGGATTATGATAAACCGTTTGAAATTGCTATTTGTGTTGGCAGTTTTATATGGCTCTAAGAGACAAGATACACTTTAATTAGTTCTCTCTACATCACTGTGAGCCTGCCACAGATATTTATAATATAATACATGTAATTTAAGAATTGGAATTTGAAAGGCAAGATCCGTTTGTTCTCATTCTTGCTCTGTTTTTACTCTTTATTATTGCTCCTTTACTCTCATGGAAATGGCGACTCCATAATCAGGACATCTGATATTTGCCATTCGGTAGCCTCTTAGATGTAAACAAGTAAAAACAAAATATTACTTAACTTACTTGTGTGTTAAAATCATCTTTAGATCCTTCTAATAATAATTTAAACTTGCAGCTGTTCCTTTGTGAATTGTTATGAGTCCTTTTGTCTAGAAAGAAGATAATTCCATCATAGGAATATATTAGAAGTATTGAAATGCCTTCCCCTCCTCCTTTTCCACATTTCTCCCGTTGCAATTTCATCTGCACATAAAAAGAACTCTGGTGGCTTCTGTTGGACTTTCAGTAGGAAATGCTTTAAAAACAAGCAACAGCTATTTTGAGGGGAGACTGTTTAAAATTATATGCAGGTAAATTAAGCGTCACCCCTTAGAGTGAAAAGTAAGCATTTGATTTCATCGTGTTGATCAAAATGTATTTGCGTTCAAGTGTTTTTAATATATCAGTACACCTGGGCGGATTTAAATTATATTGACAGAAAACATCGATTTCCTCACATTTTCAAATATTAAGTGGGTTTTAGAACCTGGTCTACAGCATGATTGTTTTTTTGAAGAAGAAGAAGGGGAAAAAAAGTAATTCAGCCAAGGCTGCTCTTGCTTTCCCTTTATTCCTTAAGCCAGAAGCAATTACTTTTCATTCCAGGATTAAGCGGCTGTAACATTGCCGTTCGCCACCGAGGCTCCTGGTTTCAGCATGTCTCCTTGGCTCCCAGCCAGCCTGGGTGTTCAGGTGGCAGCTGTGCCTGGGAGTGCCTCTCCAGCCCGCATTCCTTGGCCATGAATTTTGCAGCCCTGTTTATCTGATGAAGACCTCCCCACGGTGAGTTGCTCACGACACTGTCACACACACAGACTTTAATGAATGGTATGGAAAGGTACTGTGTACTTTTCCTCCTGGAATGCCAACCAATGCTGACTTACCAACCACCCCTTCGCTGTGGCTGATCGTCACAAAAGCCTGGGACTGAGACCCCATGAAGCCTGTTCTACATGAACCAAATTCTAACAGGAAGCTCACGAGTCCTCTCTGTGAGGCTGTCACCCAAGCCTGTTCAGAGGATTTTCAGCAATTGTATTTGTTCCAACATTGACTCTTATTTCTCTGCACTAATTATTTACTTCAATGCATACTTTTCCCCTCTTTATTTCTTATTTCAGAGAGAGTGGAAGGGACAGGGAAAGACAGAGAGAAACATTGATGTGAGAGAGACACATTGATTGGTTGCCTCCCGTGCACACACTCAGGGATCGAGCCTGCAATGGAGGTACATGCTCTTGACCAGAATTGAACCCAGGACCCTTCAGTACTCAGGCAGATGCTCTATTCACTGAGCCAAACTGGCTAGAGCTTAATGTATCCTTTTAATCTGTAAGTGCTATAACCAACATCAACACCCGAAGAGAGCTCTCTTCCTTCTCTCGAAACGCATAACTTTGCTGGGGTAGCTTGGCTTTAAAGCACTCTTTCTCACTATTTTGTGTGTCTTCATTTTGCTTTGCCAAACCAGTCTCTACATTTCTTGAGAGAAGAGACCCTGAGAACTGGTATCACCTTATGATCAACCCAAGGACTTGTATGCATGCATATAAGCATAACCAATAGACACAAAACTCTGGGGAGGGAGGGCATGTATGGGAGTGAGGGGTAATGGTAAGATATGTACACATATAATACCTTACTAAAAAAAATAAATTTTTTTTTTTTAAATTTGGACAGACTTTTGTTGCTCTTAGTAATGGAGGCAATTTGCCTTAACATGTTCAGAAGACTCTAGATTATCTGCTGTAATGTATCACTGCTCTCCTTTCCCCTGCCTGCCCTCTGCTGGAACTGCTAATGAGCAAAAAGATGGTCGAAACAGAACATCGCGGGGGAAAGTAGGAACACAAGGGGCTTGTCTTACCGAACAGCTCGTTGAGTCACTGTGGTTTCTGAGTCCCTGGCATGGGTGTTAGAAGGTCCTCGTTATGTGCCTTGGGTAACTAGCGGCCTTCACAAGACCCCTTATTGTTTCACCCGTGCATGGAGGTGTGGCTCTGCCTCCTGACACAGGAGACCAAATGACCTGGTGCGCCCTCCCCTTCCTCTGGGCTGGTTTCATCTCCAGAGCCATCCGATAGGTGGCGGCTGGCTGAGCCAGGCAGGTAGTGCCCCTTCCCAAACACCAACGCCCTCTCCCTGTTCACCAGCCTCTCAAGCCTTCACCACCCTCATGGATAACAGGCATTTACAAGGACCTGGCAAGGATGCCAGTTCGGTAATGCAAAGCGGGAGATAAAGTTTGAAACTTTAGAGCAGTTTCCAATTTCCAAGGGCAGCAGGATGTGACAGCTGCCGAGGCAGCCCATTTGCCCTTGGAGAGAAGCGTGAGCGTCTGATCGCCAGGTGACCTCTCCCTGCTGCTGGCTCAGGGGTGCTGTGGCAGCCCCTGGTCAGGTGGCTGGATGTGATTTAAAAAAAGAAGAGGAAAACGTGTGTTTTGCCTTTTTTTAAAAAAATTATTATTAAAAAGGGCACTCTTTGGGAGGCAGAATCCATTAGCTGAATCCATTTCAGTATCTATGGTTAATTATTTTAGGCAGCTTTAATGCACTTTTATTATGTAGCCTTTAAGAGATGTTCTGGTAGCTGTCCACCCCATAAATACCAGAACTACTTGTAGAATATGCTTTTTTTTGGGAGGGTGAATCTGAATTATTAGCCAGATATGAACTTGTACATATCCCTGTCCAGAAAAATGCAAAAATGCTTCCTCACAGTTTGGACACTATTCAATACATTTGAAAGTGTGAGGAGGGGGGGAGGGGGAGAGAAACTGCTCAAATGTGACACCCTACATTTTAAGTCAGTGGATAAGTCAGTTTGGTTGTCTCTGAAAACATAATTTTGAAAATGAGTTTTACCATACTACGGACAGAATAATTGATTTCCTCTTTTCATTACGTAAGTTAAATACTATACTTTGAATTACTAGAAGTAATAACACTGTTAGCCAACAAACCTTTCTTATAAAAATGATAGCATTTTAATTTATTATATGCATTAGCATTTACTCATGCCTAAGATTTCATCAATCAATTTCCCATTTGAAAAAGACACCTTGGGGAAAGAGAGTGGAGAAAGGCTGACTTCCAAAGGCAATGTTGTGAAAGGCAGCAAGGCTAGCATTCTGGGCACATGTTTAACTAAATTATAGTCAATAACTATTTGGCTCCAAGTCTAAACCCACATTTTTTTTTTTTTACATTTCTACCTTATGAACAGACTCTCTTGGAATGTCAGAGTTTTGAAGGGAAAATATTTAAATTTCACCAGTTAAGAGGTGTGTTGTATTTGTTCAAAATAACAGCTATCTCTGATATTATTTTTAAACTAGAGGCCCTGTGTACAAAATTCATGCACTGGGGAGGGGGGTGTCCCTCATCCCAGCCTGCACCCTCTCCAATCTAGGATCCCTTGAGGGATGACCGCCGGGCAGTCAGACATCCCTCTCACAATCCAGGTCTGCTGACTCCCAACTGCTCGCCTGCCTGCCTCATTGCCCCTAACTGCTTCCCTGATAGGCTGATTGCTCTTAACTGCCCTCCCCTGCAGGCCTGATCACCCCTAACTTCCTTCCCCTGCAGGCCTGGTCCCTCCCTCCTCCACCAATGGCTCTCCCCTGCAGGCCTGGGTCATTCCAACTGCCCTTCCCTGCAGGCCTGAGTCCCCCTAACTTCCTTCCTCTGCTGGCTTAGTCAACCCTAACTGCCCTCCCTTCCAGGCCTGGTTCCTCCCAACTGCCCTCCCCTGCTGGCAATTTTGTGGTGGCCATATTGTATCCACGTGGGGGCAGGATCTTTGACCACATGGGGGTAGCCATCATGTGGGTTGGAGTGATGGTTAATCTGCATATTACTCTTTTATTACATAGGATAGAGGCCTAGTGCATGGATGGGGGCCAGCTGGTTTGCCCTGAAGGATGTCCCAGATCAGGGTAGGTGTTCCCTTCGGGCATGGAGTGGCCTGGGCAAGGGGCCTGTGGTGGTTTGCAGGCCAGCCATGCCCCCCAAGTGGAGGCTCTGGTATCTGGGGTTTATTTATCTTCTATAATTGAAATTTTGTGGCCTGGAGCAGAGCCAAGCCTTCTGCTTGCTCTGAGGCAGCAGCCATTTCTGTTAGAATTTATGTATCTTCTATAATTGAAACTTTGGTAGCCTTAAGCAGAGGCCAGGGCCAGCTAGGGTGTGTGAAAAGCTTGGCTTCCTCCATCATCTAGGAAACCCAAGCCTCCCTCCTGCTCTCTGTGACCACAGTCATCTTGGTTGGGTTAATTTGCATACTCACCTCCTGATTGGCTTGTAGGCATGGCTTGTGGGTGTAGCAGAGTTATGATTAATTTGCATATTACTCTTTTATTAAATAGGATACTTATTTTGCTACCTAGACAGACTTCTAACTACTCTTTGATTTTAATTTTGTTTATAGTAGTATATTTCAATAGTTGGCTGTACATTGAGTATTATTACTTCGTGTTGATTTTATTAGTTAGTTGCTTTTGAAAGATATTTTCAAATAAAAGTTCCTTCAAATTAGTAGCTCTAAGAATCACTACCCTAAAATAAGTGTTCATTTTAAATCATTTATTTATTTCACTCATGAAACAAAATTGTATTTAACACATATTAGGAGTGACTTATATCAGGCTCCAAGCACCTGATATAACTGTCCCAGGAGCACTTCTAAGGCTCATACTCTCTATCTTGGACTAGTGTTCCTAGTTCTTATTGCAGATGGCTTTCTCCATGCCATAGAGAATGTGGCTCCTTATGATCTTGCTCTTCCATCTCATCCTAGCAGCAATTCTACCAGTGATGAATAGACTATTTGGCTCTCTCTTTGGCTCCAGTCAGAGTTACTTGCATTGGATCAATTTAAATCACGTACTTCTCCCCAAACCAATCACCAAGCCAAGAAGATGGGGTAATATGAATGATAGGCTCAAACAAGACCACATGTCCACCCTCGTCATTGGAATTTTTTAGTGTGTGTGTGTGTGTATGTGTGTGTGTGTGTGTTATGGAGGGAGGTGAGTTGAGTAAACAAAGATAATAACCTTTATTTTCTATGAGATATAATAAATAAATTAATATTTTCATAGTAGAGTTGGTTTAAAGTGGCAAAAGACTAGAATCTCAAATGTTGGTTAAGGCACCACCAGGTCCAAATGGACATGTCATGTGGGCTTTTCAGCCAAGAAAGGAAGCCTGTCACACTTTCATCTCCCAGCATGTTACCTCCTAGAGTACAAACTTAAATTTACTTCTTAATATGCATACCTTTTTAGCAGGAAAAATTATAAACACTTGCGTACTATTCCAGAAAACGCAGAACTCTTGACAGAGGATGACTGGAGGCTGGACCACAGACTGACATCCCTGTTTGAAAAATGGCAGGACGTTTTGTCCTGTGGGAAGGCATTATTTTAACAGGTTGCTCAATGCTTTTCCTTCCTGTAGAGTGGGCTGGGGATGGGATCTCATAACAGCCATAGAAGATGAATTATATAGTAAGTGAACTTCTCTTAAATTCTTTGTTGGGGTTATTTAAGACATTGAACTGTTTGCTCTTGACTCCAGTACATCAGTGCTCACTCACCATTATATCAGTGGGAGAACTGTTGTAGTAGAGATCTGGAGAATTTGTGACAGAGTCAGTTTTTTACTTTTTTGCCAACATCATCATTTCCCCACTCATTTCACAATTCTTCTGCCAGCTCAAGATTACCTTGATTACTTTCAGGTCATAAATATTTCTAGACTATTTTTTTTTACCTCAAAATGTTCATGTCATTACAAAGTGTTTCTTCTCTATATTTCCAGTACTCACCTACACCATAGTTATTGCAATATTATTGACTATATTCCCTACATTGTACTTTACATCTCTATGGCTATTTTGTAATGTATATGCTTGTCTAGCCACTATGCTGTACACCTGAAACTAATACAAAATAACATTGAATGTAAACTTTTGAAGTTTGTCTTTTCACTGAGTTATTTTTTCTTCTTTTTGTCTCAAAATTAGAGGTAGCCCTACTCTTTTCCAGATTGCTAAGGACACAGTGTGGAGATGGTGAGCCAGGAAGATTGCTCTCATTAAAACCCAAATGGTAGCACCCTGATCTTGAATATCCAGTCTCCTGAACTATGAAAAAATAAAGTTTTGTTGTTTAAGGTGCCCAATCTATGGGATTTTGTTATGATAGCCAGAGCTGACTAATACAATCTCTCAGTTTTAGGCAAGGAGAAAAAAAGTGTCAAAATAGTGTACTCTTAGGATGAAATAAAAAGAGAGAAAATAATATATACTTGTACTAGCTTGTATATATTTAAAATCCTGGGAAGTAAATGAGAAACTAACAATGTTGGTTACCTATTTTGGGGGCATAGGAACTTGGTAGATTGAAGACAGAAGTTGAGCCCTGGCCAGTGTCAATCAGTGGTTAGAGTCTTGGCCTGCTCACCGAAGATTTACGGGTTCAATTCCCAGTGGTAGGAGGCAAACAATCGATGTGTCTCTCTCACATCTATGTTTCTCTCTCTGTCTCTCTGTCTGTCTGTCTGTCTCTCTCCCCCTCCCTTTATCTTTCTCTCCCTATCTCTCTCACTTTCTCTAAAAATATCAATGGGAAAAATCTCTTTGGGTGAAGATTAACACAAAAAGAAATGGAAAAGAGGTATTGTTGTATATCTTCTTATACTTTAAAAAATAATTATTATTATTGAAAGTATTACATATGTCCTCGTTTTTCCCCCCATTGACCCCCTCCATCCGCCTCTGCCCCCCTCCCCTGGTCCTCACCACCCCATTGTCTATGTCTATGTGCCATGCACATATGCATACAAGTTCCTTGGTTGATTACCTCCCACCCTCCCCTACCTTCCCTCCGAGATTCCACACTCCGTTACATGTTTTCGTGTCTCTGGATTCACTCTGTTCATCAGTTTATTTTCTTAATAAACCCCATATAATGAGTGAGATCCCATATGAGTGAGATCATGTGATATTTGTCTTGCTCTGACTGACTTATTTCACTTAGCATGATACTCTCCAGGTATCTCTATGCTGTTTCAAAGGGTAAGAGATTCTTCTTTTTTACTGCTGTAAAGTATTCCATGATATAAATGTATCTTCTTATACTTTTTGTTGTTATTCCTCACCCAAAGATATTTTTCCATTGATATTTAGAGAGAGTGGAAGGGTGTGGGAGAGACAGAGAGAGACACAACAATTGGTTGCCTCCCACACATGCCCAACCCAGTCCAGGAATCGAGCCTGCAACTTAGGTACATACCCTTAACTGGAATTGAACCTGGGACCTTTCAGTCCTTGGGCTGTCACTCTATCCACTGAGCAAAGCTGGGTAGGGCTTCTTATACTTTTGATGCTTAAACTATGTAAATGTACTACCACTTCAAGAAATAATAATAACAAAAAAATGTATTATAAAAACAAGATTATATTGAAATAAATGATGATATTGAAAGAAGACTTCAGATTAATGGAATAATTATAGCTCAAGTTGTCATTTGATGCAGGCACAATTTGAAGAAGATGAAGGAATACCAGTAGTGTATTAAATTGCTTTCTCAGTCAGTTCTTTAATCATCCCCATGACAAAGTAGATAGTTCTTATTGTCTGTTGTCTTTTCTTTGGGTCTGCATTGGTTACTACTGTCAGAATATGCATTTGATTGAAAAATAATGGCCACAGGTTTGCAGGTACTCTCAGCAATGCCAATACAGTCTCTGAGAGTAAAGCCTTCTCCTTCAACCTTCCTCAGTTGGTGGTCCTATTTTCAAGGACAGCAGCTGCTGAGAAAAAGACTCAGTTCTTCATCTGAAAGCATTCCATGCCTCTTCTGTGGGCATAGAGGTAAAAATTTTTTAACAGCTTATTTTGGAAAATTGAGCATCCAGTTGTTTTAGGAACATTATACTACCCCAGATTGTTCTTTGTTGTTGGTGGGTTTTTTTTAATGTTTTGTTTTGTCTTTTTTTAAAATATATTTTTAATTGATTTTTCACAGTAGGAAGAAAGAGGGACAGGAGTCAGAAACATCGATGAGAAAGAAACACCAATCAGCTGCCTCTTGCACACCCCCAACTGGGGACGTGCCCTCAACCACAGTACATGCCCTTGACCAGAATCGAACCTGGGACCCTTGAGTCTGCAGGCCGACGCTCTATCCACTGAGCCAAACCGGTCTTGGTGCAGGTTGTTCTTTAAATGAATTTCTGATTATCCTATTTCTGTTTAACATCTATCAAAAATTTATTTTCCCTTGGCCATCTGGCCTCTGCCTTACTCGCTACTCCCATCTACTCACTGTGAGCGTTTTTTCCCATGACCCCAAAGTACCTTTTGTTTTGCCCCAATGCCATTTCCATTGCCTGGATCACCTTTCTATTTGTTTCTTCTGATGAAGCTCCCCTAAATGGAAGTGAGTGTTTTTACCCATCAGATTCAAGAAGTTTGGTGGCCATCGCATATTCATTTTGCATCCCCAGTGCTAGCATCCAGTAGGCACTTGATGGTTGAATGAATGAATAAATATACAGTCTGGCTGATATGTTAATGACAAAAAATATCATAGTACCCCATAAGAAAATCCTAACCGATGGTTATAGAAAATGCTTCATAGGAGGATTCTTAGTCTCTGAGTTGTGTGTTATTCAGCCCCTCATTGACTTGAAGATCTGAATTCTGTTAGGAGCCTTTTGATTCTTTGGAAAGCTTTCTATTTTGTAGGTGTGTGTGTGTGTGTGTGTGTGTGTGTGTGTGTGTGTGTGTGTGTGGTTTGAAAACTGCTGGATATTCTCATCCTAAAGCATCTCTTTGAGGATTTCCTCTGTTTAAAAGCATTTTATTTCTTACATTTCCAAACATAGAGGACAGCCCTCAATCCGGTAGATTTTCATCCTTATTTCCAGAAAAATACATTTTGTGTGCTTTGTGGTAAAGGTACATATCTATAGAAATCACCCTGAGGAAGTGAGCCTTTGGCTAGAACCTCAGATCCACGTTTGCTTGCCAGAGAGTACAGAGTGACAGCAGGGTCATCTGTTCCACTTTGTAGTTAGATCTCTTTCTCATGTGTCTTTCTCAAGCATGTTCTTTTAAATGGTATGCAATTTGCAGAGGGGAAAAATCACTACAATTTTCTAGCTGAAAGAATTCACTTTCCAAATGAAAAGGGCTAATTTTGGAGGGTTTGAGCTGTGTCAATAAGGCACTCGTGAAACAGATTTTTGCATTAGGCCCATTATCTTTAATTAATTCAGTTTATCCTGAACAAAGTAGATAAAATAAATGCTTCAACACCAGCTATTCAGACATGCTTATAAGTATGGCCTCAAAATAATTTGTTTTCAGAGTTCATTGACTTCAATTGTTCGATTGATGCTGTTGAAATGTGTCTATTAATATACTTAATATCTTAGTACTCATTTTCTACAGTATCTTGAGATCTAATGTAAAGCATGATGTCGGTAGTTAAAAATACTGTATTATATACTAGAAATTTGCTAAGAGAAGATTTTTAGGCGTTCTCACAAAAAAATAGATGGTAAATGTGTTATGAGATGGATATGCTCATTAACTTGATTGTGGTAATCATTTTACCATGTTTATGGATATCCAAACATTATGTTTTACTCCTTCCACAGATGCAATTGTCATTAAAAACAACAACAACACACCAAGATTTGCAGTAGGTTGAATGTGGAAGGCGATATGAGAGTCCAGCTGTCCTCCACTTTGCAAAAAAATATAAAACACCACTCGGTATTGTTTTTGGAAGTATTATGAAAAGTAAATTTTTCATAAAAATGTATTATTTGTATTCACTTTAATGACCATTATCACAAGCTTGAGTTCATTTGAGCACAACCCTGACGCTTTTCTCAATACAAGTTGCACATTTGCTCTTAGTTACATGCAGACGAAGGCAAAACATAAAGCCAACAGAATTTGCTGGACCTTAGTTCTAATGCCATTTCTTGCAAGGTTTAGAGATGAAAATAATAGGAGTCCTGAAATATTTCTCTCTCCCCCACTCAGAACTTCTGATTATTTCGCAGATGCCAAACCTGCACAATTTCCAGAGTTGCCCTCCTACAGAAGAGTGTCTTAATTAAATAATTAATTAAGCCCTTTTAAAAACCAGCAGTTCCCTGTGGGTTGCTCCTATAATTGCCACTTCATTCATCAACTAAAGGTCTACCAAAGCAGTCTTGTTTCTCAATGTAATGATTTCCTTATTTAACTCATGCAGTTGTTTATAGCTTATGTGTCTCTGTTTGTTGTCATTCTCTGTTGAAAATTGTAAGGTCCCGAAGACAAGACCCAAGTATCTTTAATTTTTGTTTTCCTATGGAGCCTACACAACATTATATAATATTAAACAGGGAATAATTATTTTTAGTATGATGATGCTAAAGACAGGAACCTATAGTAGGCTGATGGAATGTGAATTTAACATGAAAAAATGTATTGAAGTTCTGCTTGTGCTGTTCAAAGCACACAGTAGCTTTTATCAGCTGCTAAGAAAGAGTTTAGTCTTATGTGAAAGCGGTAAAAATGTTCAAAATAGCCTATTCCCAATGGCTCATAAGGTGCACGTATGTGTCCCTTACGTTGCTTACCTGCTTTTGCCCTAGGACCATGTTTCTGCTTGGCCAGAGGCTGAAAGGCATATAGGAGGTCAAATCAACCAATGTTCTAAATACTGATAGTTCTGGTAGTAAGGTTATTCTAAGAGAAGCTGGCAATGATTGCTAAATCATTTTGAGGGATTATTGTGGAATATAAATATTGATGGTTAATTTGCATTAACAAATCAACCATGAATGCATGGTTTGTAAACTATTGAGAAATTATTATTATTATTATTATTTTACCAAAAGCTCAGTATGGTATGCCTGACTTTATTTGGTGGAGAAAATCAAATAGTTCATCTTGATGGACTAGCAGAACTTGGAGGAGGCAGCCTTAAAGACAAAGCAGTTTCCTAGAACTGAATAATTTACCTTTTGTTCTAGTCCTCCCTTCTTTCAGCTTATCAGCAGGAAATCTCTCAAGGTTGATTTCAAATAAATTATCCTGAGCATATTATCCACCTCCCCCAACTCCAAAAAACACACACAAAAATACTTATCTGTCACTTCATAGAAATTGCTACTGGTCCTCCATAGTATAATATTAGCTCAGACATTGCACACAATTCATTGTATACAACAGAAGTTGAATAAAACACTTATATGTAATATACAGTATAAATAAACAAAATGTCTCCTAAACTGGCTGTGTATCAATAAACTGAGCAGCATTACAGTTGAGATCTGAAACCACAGCCTGTATACATTTAAGGTACACAGCACAATGACTTGATATACATACATATTGTGAAATGATTGCCACAATAAGTTTAGTTAATACCCATAATGGATGGAAGCATGATTTTCAAAAGCTTTCTTTTTAGTGGCTTCAGAGTATCCTGCAGGTATGGATGTACCATGATTTATTTAACTACTCCCTTATTGTAGAGCTTCCTAGTTGTTTCCAATTTATTAGAGAAACTGTTTCTTGAGCAGATTATAAGCCACAGTGCCAAGCTTACTTAGTCACTCAATTTAGAAGTGTTGAACTGATTAAAGTAATTGTCATCAACTAGGGCTCTAGTACAAATCAGTTTACTAGGTTTAATTGATCGCTTAGGAGGAATCTGAGAGAATGAACTCCAGCACAGTACATCTTGTTATGGGAAGGGGCAGGTTAAGCCCAGGCTGGTAGGGCCAATGCAGAGATGGGAGTTGCTAATAGTGGAGGGTTGGGAGGGGGAACATTGAAGAACCTCTGAGATGAATTTTGACTATATCACAGTTTGATTTACTGACGGAAATGTTGAACTGTCTGCATTGGTTTTAATGCTCCCGCTCCTCTGAAGACGTAGCTATTTTGTCACGTGTTCTGTTTTCTCTTTTAGCTGTTGGCAGTTGTTTCTACGAGAGCAGACATGTGCTCTTTGAATTTAATTGAATGACTGCTTTAGGACAAGGTGACAAAGAAATATTACCTTCTTAGATTCCAGCATGTGTTAAGATGAGTATTTTCATTTCTGGAAATTCCCAAATCAGATCTACATGAACTCTTCCAGGAAATACGATTAGGCCAACCCACAGGACGCTCCCCAAGCAGATGAAGCACCATTTTCACCCTCAAGGGATTAAGACAAGACTAAGCAATATTTAATTGTCTGGCATTTTGCTGATGCTAATATTGACTGTTTTGATTTA
Organism: Vespertilio murinus; assembly: GCA_963924515.1. Taxonomy (NCBI): domain Eukaryota; kingdom Metazoa; phylum Chordata; class Mammalia; order Chiroptera; family Vespertilionidae; genus Vespertilio; species Vespertilio murinus. The sequence continues at coordinate 60,673,058 of OZ004706.1, read as the reverse complement.
CGCCCAAACCTTCCCTACTTTCACACTGTGTGAACATTGTCATAATACAAAAAAAAATAGTGGTGTAAACACTTTTCATGGTAATATTAATATTTAGCTAATTTAATTTTTAAATTTCTTTCTGGTGTCATTTTATAAGAGAAACATGAGGGAGGAAGGGAAAATAATATCAGGTTTTTTACTACTTTTAAGTTTTTTAGTTGCTATCTGTTAGGCTATTGCAAACCATGAATCTTTTTTTATTTTTTTAAATATATTTTTATTGATTTCAGAGAGAGGAAGGAAGAGGGAGAGAAACATCAACGATTATGATGATGAAAGAAAATCATTGAATGGCTGCCTCTTGAACGCCCCCTACTGGGGATCAAGCCCACAACCCAGGTGTGTGCCCTGACAGGGAATCGAACTGTGACCTCCTTGTTCAGAGGTTGATGCTCAACCACTGAGCCATGAATCTTTTAAAAGTAAAATACAAATTAAAGTAAAACAAAAATTATGTTTAAGCTTTCAAAAGGCAGTGGAAATATAACTCCTTTTACAGGGTGTATTACTTTTACCACATTCCTTGGACTAAATATTATAAAGTAATGTAAAATTACATAGACTACAATATTATAGAGTGGTATAAGGTCCTGAGGACTATTCCCTAAAATGCTAACAGCCCATTCTTCATCAGTCAACATCCATCAGTCTTTCCTGAAAGTGCCTACCTTTTCCCCCAGATCCCCACCTTACCAGTCAATGACAATTTCTGATGAGGATCAGAACGATGTTGCAATGAAGCAGACAATATTGTAAAGCTCACACAATATTAACTAAGTCACAAAAGTAAAGATACAACTGAAAAGATAATCTCTAATTTCAATTAGGATGTCAGAAAGAGTTCTTGGCAAAAAAGCAAATTAAAGCTGAAATTTCATTTATTCTTAAAGATGCATTGTATGGTCTTTTGTGGGAACTCATGGGTTTTCCATAAAAGTGAAATTCTGATTTCTCTATATAGTAGCCCCACTTTATATGTGGTGGATATGTTCTAAGACCCATCCCCACCCCAGTGGATGCGTGAAATTGTGTATAATACCGTTTTTTTCCTAAACATGATATACCTATGAAAAAGTTTAATTTATAAACTAAGCACAGGAAGATATTATCAGCAACAATAATTCAATGAAACAATTATAACAACACACTGTAATGAAGCTATGTGAATGTGTTCTCTCTCTCTCTGATAACTGATCTGAAAATCAGGACCGTTATTAAGTGACTAATGAGTGAGTAGCCTCTATCCAGTGTGGTTACGCTGGGCAAAGGGACAACTCACTTCCGGGGCAGGACATAGCTGGTACAAAATTTCACCACACAATTTAAAACTCATGACTTTATTTCTGTAATTTCCATTTAATTTGGGGGGCTGTTGTTGACTCCTGGTAACTAAAACTGTGCTAAATGAAATCATGGGTAGGTGGGAGGGCCTACTTCATAATACTGGTATGCTCTTTCTCCCTAAAGTATCTATCACAGCATTCCCACAGGAAAAAAATTGTTTTCCAAGGCAATCTTCTTCCTTTTTTCTTTCTATATTTAAAAAATGAAAAAACGTCCTTCTTTTAAAACCTTTACATTTTTTTCACATTTGAGTTGGCAAATGGCATAGCTAATTAATTTTCCAATGATAATTAATACATTAAAATAAGTTAAGAGCCAAAACCGGTTTGACTCAGTGGATAGAGTGACGGCCTGAGGACTGAAAGGTCTCCCGGTTCTATTCCGGTCAAGGGCATGTACCTTGGTTGTGGGCACATCTCCAGTAGGGGGTGTGCAAGAGGCAGCTGATCGATGTTTCTCTCTCATTGATGTTTCTAACTCTCTATCCCTCTATCTTCCTCTCTGTAAAAAAACAATAAAATATTTTTTAAAAATAACTTGAGAACTGAATAGAAAACTATAGTCCATATATTACTAGGGTATAAAGGCATAACATTTCCTAGACCAGTAAATTATAGATCATCTGTGCAGTGTTTTACATTAATGCATATACTGGTTTGCTGAGGTGTCTAAATGAATTCTGGAAAATTTGGTAAGTAGCTACTTATGTAATGTATATGAATACAAATTATCATTTTCCTCTAGCTGTCACATAAAAGTTAAAATATATACGATGGAGACAGTAGTGTGAATCACATACCATTTTTAAAGAGTTAGATAATCTTGGCATGAGTTAGTCTTGATTTACCTTTAAACTTCACTTTTATCTGCAACACTACCAGAATCTGCTATATTTTCTGCAGATAATGTTTTCTTAGGGTGATTTATCTGAGTCTAGACGGCTCTCACATAAGGCAGCTTTAGGTGTGTAGGGGTAGCTCTTCTAATTGTAAAAAGCCGTGGGAGGGGCTGGAGGGAAGGCGGCTCTATCATTAGCAAACGGCCCATCATTAGGGCAGCATGCTTGGTGGAGCCCTGACCTTGGATAAGGCTCTCCGCAGGGCTCTGACTCTCAGTCTCCTCACTTTCAAGACAAGGTTCACAATGTCACCCACTTTCCAGCTGCAGCACATTCTTTTTCTTTTATTTCCTCATACACAGTAAGCTCCCTCTCACCTTTTGCCTCTGCTCACATATTTCCTTGGTTTGGATTGTCCTCTCCAATTTTAGTTAATACCTAACTTGGTTTAGTTAAGACCATCCTCTAAGTCTCAGCTCAAAAGTCACCTCCTCAGAAAGCCTTCCTTGATCTACCAAATATATGGAATTTCTGTTACTCAATATGCACAGGGTATCCAGTTCTCTTCCTTTATAGCACTTAGTTCTAAATATTTAATTAGATGATTATTTGTTTTATATCTCCTTTCCCCTAGACAGTACTGGAGAGCCTCTCACTAGTCAGTAAATAGTGCCAGTTGTGTAAATAAGTCTGCATGAATGCGCCCTGATTTTAACTTAGAAAAGGTTAGCAAAACCTCAGAAATGTAAGGTAACTTTTCCAAAAGAGTTATAGAACTACCATCCTGGGATAATAATAACAGAACTTGGAGAGTGAGCATGTGGCTAATTAACGATGGGCACTCCTTTCATCATGAGATGTCTGTTCCTTTTCTCTTTGAGTCTGGACAGGCCAGTGACTGCCTTTACCAATCCAGGATGGCGGCAGAGATGCCGAGCTGGTTCTGTGTGCAGCCCTTACATGTCCTGGCAACTTCCACATCTCATCTCTGGGAAGCCAACCACCAGATTACTCTGAGACCACCATGTTATGAGAAGTTTAAGTGACCCTGGAGGAAGAGACTCATGTGGAGAGAGAGAGAGAGAGAGAGAGAGAGAGAGAGAGAGAGAGAGAGAGGCTAAGGAACACTGAGGCACAAATGAAGAAGTCATATTGGGAGTGAATCCTCCATCTAGCTGCTTCAACCAATTTCTCATGGATCAGGGAAAAACCCTCTAGACCAGTGGTTCTCAACCTTTCTAATGCTGTGACTCTTTAATACAGTTCCTCATGTTGTGGTGACCCCCAACCATAAAATTATTTTCGTTGCTACTTCATAACTGTAATTTTGCTACTGTTATGAGTTGTAATGTAAATATCTGTGTTTTCTGATGGTCTTAGACTCTATAGCAGCGGTTCTCAACCTGTGTGGGTCACCACAACAAGAGGAACTGTATTAAAGGGTCACGGCATTAGAAAGGTTGAGAACCAAGACAAGCCCTCCCCAAACTCCTGATCCACAAATCACCGGCAAAATAAAATAATTGGTTTAAGCCACCAATTTTCTGGGCAGTTTATCATGAAACAATATATAACTAGAACAAAGAATGAAAAAAGTAAATTCATAACTGAAGAAAATAATGTTATCATCATCATAGAAGCCAGAAATATTTGTTTTGTGTTTATTTGATTCAAATGTTATAAAGCTTTGTGTGGATCATCCCATTCATCTTTATTACACACTAGGCCCGGTGCATGGGTTCATGCACTGGTGGGGTCTCTCAGCCTGGCCTGCACCCTCTCACAATCTGGGACCCCTCAGGGGATGTCAGACTGCTGGTTTTGGCCCAATCCTTGCAGGCCAGGCCAAGGGATTCCACCGGTACATGAGTCCATGCACTGGGCCTCTAGTATGCATATAAGATCTTTGGTTAATCTCTTCCCGTCCTCCCCCACTTCCCTCCCTCTGAGATTTATCAGTCTCTTCCATTTTCCATGCCTGTGTGTTGAGTGTCTTCCCCCTGGTGGTCAGTGCATGTCATAGCTACTGGTCGAATGGTAGAGTGGTTGTTTAGGCTTTTATATATATAGATAAAGTAGGTGTCATTTTTATTTCACAAATGAAGAAAACCGAAGCTCTGTGTATAAAACTGACTAACCAGGATTGTGCAGGAGTAAGCAGTAGAGCCAGGACTTGAACAAAAGGCTATCTAACTACTGAGTATCATAACTATCGGGGAGGATAGGGAAATCATGTTTCATTTGTTGTTTATTTTATTTTATCCTCTTCATATCCATCAAAGATTGGGATCACTATGCCCATTTTATATACAAAGGTCTGAAGCTCAGAAAGGTTAAGCAAATTGTGCTTGGTCTCACAGCTGTGACAGAGCCAGGACTCCAACCCAGACTTATGAACTCTACACTACCCCAGGGCAATTAGCAGGCATTTGGAGCAAAAGAATCATAGGCTCTTGGAGCTGGAAGGGGGCTCGGTACAATCCTCTTATTTTGTAAGAACTGAAACCCATTCTTGTGAAGGTGGGATGATGAAAGTAGGGAGAGGTGAATGCCATCCATTGCTTTAGGCCATTCTCTGAATTCCTGGATTGAGGAATCAGCAATAAAATGTGTCTGTCTGCTCCTCAGACTAGTGAATAATACAGCGCTGTGTGATGAGGATAAACAGAGATACAGGCCTGTCCTCCCAAGGTCAGGGATCATGCTGGAGGCTGGAGAAGGCTTCTTGGAAGGAGTGACGCCTTCCCTGAGTCTTAAAGGAGGATTAGGAGTTACTTAAAGGAAGATTAGGGATGGGTCAACCACATTCAAGTTTATAGGACAGCATGTGCAAAGAATGGGGAAGTGACCAGAATGAGGACAGGAAAGGGATTCTTGTGAGCCATGGTAAGACATTTGGACTTCATTCTGAGGATACTGAGAAGCCACTGGAGGATTTAACAAGAAAGTGACATGGCCATATTTGCAGTTTAGGAAAACCGCTCTGGATAGGAGGGGTGTTGAAATAATCTAGGAGGCTACCAATTATATTCCAGACTAGGTGGTGACAGAGTGGGTAAAGAGACATGGAGGGATTTGAGTCATTTTAAGGAGATTAACCTGTCAGAATATGATGAGTGATTTAATGTGGAGGCAAAGGAGAACATGAAATTAAGGATAACACTTAGATTACTGGCTTGAGCAATTCTTGTGTGACTAGAAGAGAGAATGGAAGGGGAGAAGGAGCAGTTCTGGGCACAGCACGGTGACTGTAGTTTTGCACACATTGACTTTGAAGTTCCTGTGGGACAGACAAGGAGGGATGTCCTCCACGCTGTTCTGAAACTCAGCAAAGGGCACGGGACCAGAAATGAAGATTTGGGCTTTGTGAGGATGGCCATGGCACTTGAAGTCATGGGCTCAGAGAGGTTCACCCACAGGAGGGAGCATGTAATGCTGGAGGGAGGGACAGTGAAGCCAGGAAACTCTAGGAAACACCAACATTTGAAAGCAATAAAATAGGGAGCAGGAGAGAGCAGTGTCACTGATGCAAAAGGGGAAAGCAGGAGGGAGGATGCCGGGAACATGTGTGTCTAATGCAATCTTAAAACAATTGTGGGCTGATACCACAAAAGCAAACATGAAAATCCCCTGGTATTGCAAAACTGGCATTTCATTGTTTCTCATAAGGAAATAAGTGACTTAATTTCATAAGAAAATGAAGGGGGCTAATCAGAGCTCTGGAATGTGTGCTGTGTGTGTGTGTGTATGTGTGTGTTTGCATGCACGCGTTTGCTCACACACACACACACACACACACACACACACATATATATATATATATATATATTTCAACTGTAAAGAATTTTTTCTTTTATTCATTTAGACTATTTAAAATCTATTTCTTCCCCCACAAACTTACATTTTGGTAAGAAAAAATTTGTTAAAAATACCTGTGGAAAGATAATATTGCAAAAAGCTCCGAGAAATTAAAAAAAAAGAAAGAAAGAGAGAATTATAAAAATTTAGGGTACCATGGCCAGGTAGCTCAGTTGGTTGGAGCATGTGCTATACACCAAAGCTTGCAGGTTCGATCCCCAGTTGGAATGTATAAGGGAGGCCATCGATCAATGTTTCTCTCTCACATTGATGTTTCTCCCCCCCCCCACACTTCCTCTTCTCTAAAATAAATAAAAACATGTTCAGGTGAGGATTTCAACAGGTTAGGTATACACTAACCTCTACATAGCATCATAATCCATCACAAAATTGTCATTCAAACTCCATAGATTTATACAGTTCTTTGTACTTTCCAATATACTTTGATGATCTCGTTAGCCCCTAATGTGGTTGTAATGAAATTAATGACTCTGGAATCAATGGGTTATTACACTGCTAAGAGAAAGTAATAAGCAGCATAAAAGAAGAATACAGAAAATGTCACAGTAATTCTGAAAAGAGAAATGTTGCTTGTTTGGGAGAGAGTGGGGAGAGAAGGCTGAGCTCTGAAGAGCCACGAGCACTTATGGGTGCTTACAGTGTGCCCATTAACGAGGCAGGTATTTTATCTCATTTGAAGAGCGTGAGTATATTTTAAGTGAATGAAATGGGCATTTTACACAGAGGCAGATGGAAACTTTGGTATTCATCAGAGGGCCTGGCACTAAACTTACAGTAGCTATTAATATTAGTGGTTATCATTAATCGAATGCTTTCTGGTACCAGGGGCAATGGAAAGACCTTTTGTACATGCTGTCACATTTCAGCCTCAACACAGCTCAGAAAGCAAGGTATTGGAACTTCCACCTTACACATAAATTCAAGTGACCCAAGTAAGGCTCCTGATAAAAACAAATTGCATACCCAGCTAAGAATTACTTTCTTTAAAAAACAATGTTGTTTATGCCCTAGCTGGTTTGGCTCAGTGGATAGAGTGTCAGCCTGAGGACTGACTGAAAGGTCCCGGGTTCAGTTCTGGTCAAGAGTACATGCCTGGGTTGTGACTTGATCCCCATAGTACATTCCTGGGTTGGGGGGCATGCAGGAGGCAGCTGATCAATGATTCTCTCTCATCATTGATGTTTCTCTCTCCCTCTCTCTTTCCTCTCTGAAATCAATAAAAACAGAGAGAAGGAAAGGAGAGGAGGAGAGAGATTGATGAGAGAGAGAGGTATCAATGGGCTGCCTCATGCACGCCCCCTACTGGGGATTGAGCCCACCACCTGGGCATGTTCCCTGACTGGAAATTTAACCAGCAACTTCTTGGTGCATGGAACAAAGCTCAATCCACTGAGTCACACTGGGCGGGCTCAGCTCAGAATCTTGAAGAGAATGTTTAATAAAGGATATACTTTTAGAGGTACAGACAGGATAAAGCAAAGCAATGAGAGATGTTGGAGCACACAGGGACTAGCAAAAACGGGAAGCCATTACCACTCCTAGATGTAGATAATTCAAAGGGCATCATCAAACAGTTCAAGCTGAGGTGTAGAAAATTGGCCACTTCTTTACCAAGAATAAAAGCCAGGAATTCTAGCTTTACTGCTTTCAACATCGTCTTTACATCAAACATGTACTTGATGGCTGTTATGTCAGATCCATCTATCACTTCTGCAGCTACTCATCAACATTCGGGATGCCAGCATTTGCAACGCCAGGAAACACTTTGAGAAGCTGGTTAGAGTGGATGGCCCCATGCACACACAGTCTCCTTATGCACTAAATATTGCCAAATGCTCTTTTCTGAAAATGTTGAGTTGCCTTTTTTTTTGCATCTTTTAAAAATATTCATAATGCCATGTACTTAAAAGTGGACTTTGAAATATGTGCTACTTATTTCCATGTAGGTAGTCTTGTAACTAACCAAACAGGGATTAGTTACAAAAGCTGTAGTTATAGAAGGATGCAGTTGTTGCTAGAACCATGAAAAAGCAGGAAGGGGGTGAGGGGAATTAATAATGTTGACCTCTCTCACCTCTAGCCCTCCAATCTCTTGCAAGCATCTCCCATTGGGCAAAGCCAACAATAATGGGATCTCGGGTGAAACAGTCCATGAAGGTCAGTCCTCCAGGGCTTAGAATAAGACAGGAAATGGAGAAGCATGGGTCTGGGGCACACCAACTTTACACAACTAGAATGGTACATGATGCCTTAGTCACTGCTTTTTTGTATTCCTCTACCATACATTTTGCAGGTAGTTGGTAATTATTTGTTTAATGAATAAATTTTCAGGTGAAAATTGAAGAAACTGAGATTAGGAGTTTATATATCTCAACTTTAGGAACCAGAGCCCTGGCTATCCTGAAACCAACCATCTCCTTGTCTATAACCCAATGCTTGCTCATTTGATCAAACATCACTCACTCCTTGGATGTAATGAGTTTCTGTCACAGTAAAGGTTTTTGTGTCGAATTTAATGATTCTCATGTGGGAACACTTAGAACTTAGTGTCATATTGCAGACTTAGAGTGCTTATTGATCCAGTACTACTAGCCCTTGGGATGGACGAGGATACCCTTGAGTCCTCATTCTCCTTCAGGATTCCCACCCCAAACACCCATCACCAATAAAAGTAAATCTTGTATTTGCTAGAAATTGAATAAGAAAGGAATAAGGCAAGAATGTTCCTTAAAATCTTAAATAATTGTTATCTAAAATTGACTTTCAATGTAGGTACCAGCAATGTTATCAAGGGGGGGGGTGGGGAGAACTGCCTCTCTATCAATCAGTGTTCATCCAGGAAAATAGAAACAACTCTAAGTATTTAAAATAGAGGGACTTAAACAGGGAATTAGTCACAAAGGTCTTAAAATGTGTGGAAGAGCAGAAGGAGCAAGTTGACCCTATGCCCCACATTGTCATTCACAAATGGGTTCAGTAAACATGGATTGAATTGATTATAAAGTTTAGGAAGGCCACAGGTTCTGTTGGAAAGCATTAGGATAACTGTATGACTCTGATAATTCAGTAGATGTGGATATGTAGTTTGGCCTTTGGTAGGAAATCATGTTCAAAGCCTTCTGTTCAAACCTGTCAGGGGATAATAACACCTACTAGGTGCTAGGGACTATAAACACTTTTTTCTGCATTTAAGTTATTGATTTAACATTTATGATAACTCAATGATAATGATTCATTGTTTCCCATTTTATGGATGAGATGAGACTGAGTCAAAGAGTTGTTTGTTATGTGACCTGTCTAAGATAATACAATATGTTCAAGTGATGAAAGTTTAGCCCACCTATCTACCTTGGTTTCCCCATTGTATTGTGGGGAAGAAACCAGCTATTCCCCCAACCTGTTTCATCTTCTCTCTGGATCCACAGAGGCTATGTTTTCCAGACCTTCACTGTGGTTATTATAGCAAGGTCACCAAGTTCCAGAGAGGAATGTGAGCAAGGTGATGTGCATCACTTCCTGGCCTGGCCCATCAAGTCTCTCACATGGGACTATAGGTTCTTTCTGCTTGAGGAAAATGAGCATGGTGAGCGTGATGCCAAATTTCGAAGAGCTGGAGCCACACAATGGAAGAAGGCTAGAACCCTGAATGATGCTTGGAGAAGAGTGAGACAACCATCAGGAACATGTGTGTAAGACTTTAAGTGAGCAAGAGATACTCTTCTATCAACTTTGTGTCATTATATGTGTTGGTGTTGTTTTGATATAGTAGCTAGAGTTACCTTAACTGATAACTGGGTGAATTGAGCTGATCTATCTATTGTTCCTGGCTTTAGTACATACTTTTCATTAAAATTCTCAATTATTTACATCCTAAAAAATTATTCAATGCCTAAATAAAGTCCAGTTGCCTTCAAGCAGTTCTATTCCATTCCCATTCAGCCACAGTGATATCTCTTTTCCTCAGCTTCCTGTAGCATTTACTTGCCTCTGCCTCTTATCATATCATAGCTCCAATTTTGGATGTCTTGTTTTTCCAGTGAGATAGTGAGCTCATCAAGGTCAAGGATCATGTTTTTATGCTTCTTGTCTGACTCTGAAGTGCATAACATGGTGTTAATGTTTTGGGAATTTTCAATAAATATTTGTTGGGAACATGAGTTTATAAATATATTAAGCTCAATAAAATAAATTTTCCTAAAAACAGACCTTCATTGCTCAGGCAGGAAAGCATATAAACTATAATTTACTGCAGTGGGTGTTTTTATTATTCTCCTCACTAATATACACATTCTAACACTTTTTGACAACTGCTTAGAGGAGACAGAAGGCATACTTATCAAATTTCAGATGACACAACATGAGAGGTAATAAATAATGCACAAGATGGCAGAATCAAAACTAGACAAGCTGGAATGAAGCAGGTAACATTTAATAGGGGTAAGTATGAATTTAGACTTTAAAACCCAGCAACTCCATTTATATATTGTTAACATCAATTTTTAGGAAAAAATGTTCAGGTTTTAATTGGTTGCAAAGCTGAAATGAGCCCAAAGTTGCATACAGGACTCTGTTCCTAGTGAGGCCAATGACTGGGCTCAGGGTACTGGGTGTCAGCCAAAGCATTCAACCATTAACAAGACACAGCATGAATTAAGGTTGCTATGTAGAGGCAAACTGGAGATGGGTGGAGCTTTATTTTAATTTTGAGTAAAGGGGTGAACAAGTGTCCATATTTTTACCTGGGCAAGCTCAGCACCTGGGTCAACTTTTACCTGTAGCATTAGTCGGAACGCACTGTCTGGTGGTGATACCATTCAGTGCTTACTGACACTAGATTGGGGCCAATAGAGCAGCCTGGGCCCCCTTAATTTGTATTTCAGAAGTAGAACCTAGTAGAAAGGTGTGTTATTTTCCTTTTGGTCCATTCCCCAGTGTCAGAGCTGTCCTTCACATAAGACCCTTAATCTATGACGGTAAGAAATGCCACATCACCTGGATAAACTTAAGATTTACCCTTCTCTGGGCTCAGTTGGGATCACTGTTTCGCCATCCTCACCACCCTAGATCTGCTCCTAGAAACCCTTATTTCCTAAAAACTGGGATCAGAGTTCTGGCAAGAAGGCTACGATGACCTGGTCCTTGGCACCAAACCACCACCAAAAAAAAAAAAAAAAGCAAATACAATATTAGTCAGTGTTCGTAGAAGCCTAGCATCTGGAACAAAGGATTTGCTGTAGTCTGTGTGGCATCAGACCACACAGGAAGAATTGTGGGGGTTTTTGTTGTTGTTGATACCATGATTTTAAAGGATTACTGGTGTAATCCTTCATCAAAGGGAGGATGACCAGAATGTTGAGGGGACTTAGAAACCAAATCATGTTATTTTTTTGGTGGTTCAGGCTCAAGACCTGGAAGGTGTCGGGATGGTGGGTGGGAAGGAGCATGAGGCAGGATATCCTAACCATCTTCAGACAGGAGAATGCTGCGGAGAACACTGGCCTGTTGGGTCATGCCAGGAGGCAGAACTCCAACAGAGTGGGATCTAAGCCCCAAATGGAAACATTTTTAACCATGCTGCTCTTCAGAAGTGGAATGTACTTTGTAAGCAAGTGAGGTTTAAGAAATCCAAGGTAAGGTCCAATAACTGTCGTAGATGTTTTAGCTGTAATTCAAGAACATGTGTACGGGGAGTTGGATGAGAGGGTTTCCCTGGTCCCATTCAAATCTAAGGTTCTACGGTCTAACCAATCTTTAAATGAGAAATGTTCTACAGAATATGAGGAAAGAAGATTATTACCTGAGGTTCTTTTGTAGTTATAACCTGGTTTTTGAAATGGATATTTCCCTCATAAAAGGAACAAGGGGAGAAAAAAAGCAGAACCCAGGGGTTAATCCTCGATATATGAGAGAGGAAAATAGAAGGAAGGGAAAGGCACTCCCGAAGGGGTATGATAAAAGAAGCCCTACACAGGGACCACGGCAATCCCACAGAGGTGTGCAGCCGACAAGAATCATGATGCTACACAACCCGGCACACGGTGAGCTCACGTCTTCTTTGGATCAAGCACGCTGGGTCTTTGCCTCTCTCCCTCCAAACACACGTGCAAGAATCACATTGTCCAGGAGAGGGGATTGTCCTTGAAACACTGTTGAGTTCCTATGTCTCTTTCTGTCTCTTTGTGTGGGTTTCTTGAACTCTCCCTTTTTTTCAAAGACTAGAAGAAACACAATTAAAAAAAAAATCATATCGAGTCTCACGTGCTGAAAATGGGTCCTTTGCAAAAAAAAGTCAATGCATTGTGGACTTGCGAGAGAAGACAGATTCTCACCCTAAGAACCGGGGATGGGGATGGGGTGGGGGGTAAGGGAGAACACCTTCTGGGCAACCCATGAACTGGAGAGCAGGGGGCAAAGCGGTCCAAGTAGTTAACCCACCAAATAACTCCGTCGTTTGCCGCCTGGCCACCCAGAAGAAGCCCTCCAGTCGCTCCGGGGCTCCCCAAGTTCTCCTAAGGAGGAGGCGCGGCGCGTGCACCTGAGGCAGGGCGCAGGTAAAGTCAGATCCGGGTCCGGTGACTGCGGGGCCGAAGCGCCCCGGACCCGCGCCCACCTCCCGGGGCTTACCTACGCCTCCCGCAGCCCCGCTCTCGGCGCGCGCCTCGCCGCTCGCACCGCCCCCGGGGCCGCCGACCCCCGGGGAGCGCGGGGTGGGCGCGGGCCGCGCGCGGGCCGGCGCCCCGAGCTCTGGGCATGCTCAGTGGCGCGGGCAGGGCTGGGGCGTGAGCGGGCGCCTTCCGCACACAGTCCCCGGCCGCCGCCGCCGCCGCCGCCGCCTTCGCCGGGAGCCGCGGGCGCTCGCAGGCTGGGCACGCGCCGCCCCGGGAGGAGCCGCCGCCGCGCCTCCCCGCCGCCGCCGCCGCCGCCGCCGCCGCCGGAGCCTCCCTCCGCCCGCCCGCCCGCCCGGAGCCATGGCCGCGCTCGGCCACCCCGCCGCCTTCGGCCGGGCCACCCACGCCGTGGTGCGGGCGCTGCCCGAGTCGCTGTGCCAGCACGCGCTGAGGAGCGCCAAGGGCGACGCGGTGGATTTCGCCCGCGCCGAGCGGCAGCACCAGCTCTACGTGGACGTGCTGGGCAGCAAGCTGGGGCTGCAGGTGGTGCGGCTGCCGGCCGACGAGAGCCTCCCGGACTGCGTGTTCGTGGAGGACGCGGCCGTGGTGTGCGAGGAGACGGCGCTCCTCACCCGCCCCGGGGCGCCGAGCCGGAGGAAGGAGGTAACTAACTGCGCGCCGGGCGCCGCGGGGGCGCGGCCGGGGGCGCGCGGGGGCCCGGGCACCGCGGCGCTGGCCCCCCGGGGCTAGTTCGGAACTTCCCTTTCGGGGGCGAGGGAGGGAGGGAGGGTGTGTCCCTGCGAGTCCCGGGGAGAGAGAGAAGTTCATTGTTCACGCCTCCCGCGGCCGGGCGCCTTGGAAGGGGACCCGAAGGCGCGCGGTGGTGCGCCTGGAGCAGGTGGGCGGGGTGGGGAATCCATCTCACCAGCAGGTTCATTCGTGGAGGTTACAAAGCAGGGGAGGCAGTCAGTACACAATGCACAGTGTTTCCCAGGGGACGGGGGCGGGCGAAGGGTGCCGCTCCAGGCTGGCAGCGAGGGCTCCAGGGGGCAGTGCCAGGTGGTGGCACTGGACCCTCCAAGTTCTGCCCGGAGCTGGGAGTCGTTGGGCGGGCGGGGCCCAATGAATGAACGGGGTGCGGGTGCCTGCAGACCGAGGGCGTCCCAAGTTATACTTTTCAGCGGTGGAGAGTGAGTCCCCAGGAAGGGACTGACTGCCAAGGGAATGAATGAAAAGGAGAGTGGTTTGTGGGCGAACTGGAGTCAAATGTGAGGATGAGACAGGCTAGGTTGAAAAGCTATACTTTCGGCTTTCTTGGGGTGTGTGTGTGTGTGTGTGTGTGTGTGTGTTGTGTGTGTGTTTGATTAGAAATAGTTGTTTCACACACTGCATAATTTTATGTTCAATATTTTTGAACTCGTACCGATTAGAGCTTTTCGTAGTTCTCAAGGGATGGGGGCGACTTTAAAATACTGCACCTCGTGAAAATGGCTGTGATCGCCTTGAACACAAGGTAGGCTGGTGGGAAGAGACAAGTAGAGTGAGAATGGATTTTAAAATACCATCCGGCCTGAGATTCTTCTCATTGCCCTCCGAGAGCCCAGGCTGAGGACGCTGTGTTGCTATTGGCATCAAGTGGCATTGCAAAAAGCTGGTGGCTTCTTTTGTATCTGGAGGGTTGGGGATTCCCCCCCCCCTTCTTGCCTTTATTCAATTCATATTGCAAATGCCTCACAGAGCTTATTCTACAGCATGCTTCACTACTTGGTAATAGAACCGTACATGTTCCAAGAGAATAAGCATATTCTATTTATTTGGCAGTGAGATAATTAGCTTTTCTCACCCTACCCTAGCAGAAAACCAAAAGAATGACGGGTCTCATTCTCTTAGCTCTTTTATCTCCATTGCCACACCTCTCCATCTTTGAGCCTGTGAGGTGACCCCCTCTGTTGTAAAGTGGTAAGCGTGGACTCCTTTGGAATACTTTCTAAAATATCCTGGGCCATCTGGCAGAGCTGAGGCTTGTATTTAAAAGTAAAATGTATTTTTAAAATCCTTTAAAAAATCATACTTACTTGATGAGCATAGTAGTACAAATTCCCGTTGAGACTGTCACAACTTTAATCATCCATTTTATTGTATTCTTATAATATAACCTTCCAAATTTTGACCTTCCGGATACTAAAGTGGGCAGTGATTTTTCTTCTCGGTCAGATTTCTGAAGTATATATTTTAAATGGGCTCTATTCTTACGTCAGCCTGGTGGTCTACTGCCAGAGGCCACATACTGTAGTGAATAAAAACATCAGGCTGTATCTAATTCTGTGACCTTGGGGAGGAGGTGTCTCCTGCCTCGGTGTTCTCACCTGTAAAGTGGACATAATCATACACACCTATTTCATAGAATTGTAGTGAATTCATTAATCCACCTGACATTTATAGGACAGGACATTTCATGAATGTCGGTTATTGTTCCACGGGAGGTTTACTCCTTCCAGAGTGGTAAGAAGTCTAACGTGCATCGGGTGATGGGGAGTCACCCTCACACCTTAGGTTCCCTCCTCATCTGCTATGTCGCACTGCTTCCCAGCGTGAGTTTCCTGCTGGCGTGTGGTCTCTGCCATTGCACATGACCTGGATCACCAGAGTAACAGCCCTTCCAGCCAAGCCATTTTGGATGGGGTGCTTCTGGAAAGCAAGCCATGCAGAGCAACTAGCTCTCTTTGAATCTCTCAGAACACAAGGTTGCTGTCCTGGTTGGTGTGAACAAATGCTTGTTGAGTAAGTGAATGAATGAAATGCTATTTAGCTAATACCAACATTAAGGCCCTTGTTGGATTGTTATATATATATTCATGTGACACTTGCCTCCTTAACTGTGAAATTCCACAGCCAAGGCATTATTTTAAAATTATTATCACAGAACCCCTTGCCTCCTGTCTTCTCACTCTGCATTCCATTCTCCAGACCGTGGCCAACCTGGTCTCTCAAAACTCAAATCTGATCTTGTCCCTCCTGGGACTAAAAGTCTTGAGGGGCCTTTAGTGGACTTGATAAACCCATGAGCTTAGCTCTGTTTGCCCTTCCAGTTGCAGCCGCCCCTCTGACCCCACCCCAGGTGCCTCATCTTGCTTCTCTGGGTATGCGTTTCTCCTCCGCCCAGGATCTCCCTCCTTCCTCTCCTCCGCTTCACCTGTCTGCACTCACGCTTCAGTCCTCAGCTTATTGTCACCATTAATATTATTAGCTAACCTTTATTGGGTGCTTGCCATTCACCAGACATGCTGCCAGACTTATGATATATGTTTCAATGAATGCTCACACCAATCCTTTAAACTCAACTTAGCATTATTGCTACTTTAAAGCTGATGAAGTTGAGGCTTAGAGAGATTAAATAAATTGGCCAAGGTTTTAGATTGAACTAGGGAAACCAGGATTTGAACTCTAAAGCTCTAGTCCCGATCACTGTAATATTAGACATCACTTTCCCTTTTATGAGCACCTATAATCTTCTGTACTCCCTTTTATGGTACTTATCATACTACATAGTA
Source organism: Vespertilio murinus (assembly GCA_963924515.1). Lineage (NCBI taxonomy): Eukaryota > Metazoa > Chordata > Mammalia > Chiroptera > Vespertilionidae > Vespertilio > Vespertilio murinus. The sequence continues at coordinate 60,656,796 of OZ004706.1, read as the reverse complement.
ATTGCCTGTTTACCTTTCTATATCCCCCATTATTATGAAAATTGTGAGGGTAGGGAGCATGTCTGTATTGTTCAACGTTTAATATATATATATATATATATATATATATATATATATATATAATTGATTTTTTAAAGAGATGAAAGGAGAGGGAAAGAGAATCAGAAACATTGAAGAGAGAGAAATATCGATCAGCCGCCTCCTGCACACCTCCTACTGGGATGTGCCCACAGCCAAGGTACACGCCCTTGACTGGAATCGAACCTGGAACCTTCCAGTCCGCAGGCTGACCCTCTATCCACTGAGCCAAACCAGTTGGGGCTTGTTCAACATTTTAATCCCGAGGCCTTGCACCCAATAGTCATGCAACAAACATATTTTTGAACAGATGTGTCCATGATTTTAGATCAGCTTTAGTTTTTTCCTCATTATGACATATTTGGTGCTTTGTAAGCATCCCCAGTCAGTGGAGTGACAAAAGTTTCATTACAAAGATAGGTTTTTCTCCCTTTCCTTTTCTATGCCTCTTGTTTTTTTGTTTGTTTTTATAAAATTTCTGAGAAGTCCCTTCTTAATCAAAACATCATGCTATGTATAATGACTTTTCTTCCCTGGAAGAAAGGACCAAGTACGGAACTCAAGAAAGTAATCCTTCTATAAAAGCTCTGTGTTTGCCACAATGGGGCCTCCAAAGATTAATAAGGCACAGGCTCTGTCTGCAGGAAATTCAGGTTTTAGTGAAGAAATCGTATATACAGAAAGTCATCAAATGTTAATTGTCCAATAACCGTGTCTTTATGAATATTTTAATATGTTTAATACTTTGGAAACAAACACATAAGCCTTGATAAGCCAATAAAACTTAACTGAATCCAACTTACTTTGTAGAATAAAAAAGGTCAACTTCTAAATGTCCAAGTTCTGTGAACAAATATCTAAGTGATGAAGTAAGATAAGTGACAGGGTGTGAGGATTGGGGTGTGGTTTTTTAACTAAAAAATTGGAATGGATTATACCTGCCTGAAGTACCAAATTCAAAAGGCACAAGAATGTCTGCATTGCAAGTTTGTCTAGCCCTCCTTACCCCACTCTTGTACCTGACTACCCAGTTTCTTCCCACAGAGGCGACTACCAATATCACTTTCTTCGGTTTCCTTCTAGAAGGTTTTTAATGCCTAATACATGATTAATTGGCAAAGCTGACTCAAGCAAAATTGTGAAATATATCCTCTGCCCTTTTGTCCTTCTTTCACAGCTCTTTCGTCCATTCCCAGGTACAAATATCATTATGTCAGATATTCTGTCTAGGAGGAAAACCACACACACAAAGGGATAATGCCTTTAATTACCCTTTCCTGGAGCATTTGCATTGTTAGGGACGTCTATACGAAGAAGGCAGTGCTTACTACCAGGTAATAAATTCCCATAGTTGAATTAGATGTGGGAGAGTGTTGCATAGGGACATAAGTGGAAGAGGTGAGCAAATACATATTTGGATAGAAATTACCCTTCTGTTGGGGTCCTTGACTCTTCAGACCTACCTATTTAGTCCTGGGTTTGTATTCTGGTTAGGGAAAAGCATAATTATGTTGATCTCAGAGGCAAGAGAGCATCAAGACCATGTCTAACATTTGCCAAGTTCTGTGTGTGAACCCCAAAAGGTGCTAAAAACTACTAGTTCTGTTTAAAAGATGAGAAAACTGAGACTCAGGTAACTATGGTTAAGTAACGTGTCCAAAGTCACACGTAGCTAATAAGTGGCAGAAATGAGGTTTTCATAAGAATGCAAAGGTCATTCTTGCTTGAAATCCTTGTACCCAGTGGTGGTTAATCATAACAAAAGGTTAAATCAGTATAAAATAACTGAATCCAATTTCACAAGCTAATAATATGTAATCTAACTTGGATATTAACTAAGTGAATTATTTTAGAGTCTCTTCTCTTATAAAGTGTAGTAGTTTTTCCCCCCCAATTTAGTTAAAAAATAATAATTCAGTCATTTACACGAAACCCAAAGATTGCCTAGGCACAGTTGTGCATAGTTGTGTCTTACTTACCAGCCGACTGGATGATCACTTTTTAAACACACACATTTCCTAAAACTTCTGTTTCGCTTCAGGTGAGAAAACTACCATAAACCATAATTAGAAATCACTTTCTCACCAGGATGGAAAGCGAACGTGCTGGAAGCTCCTCACGTGGCAGCAGATTAACGGTTCTTGATAAAGTATCACCTCCAATTTGTTAGAACAACTGCTCCCTTTCAGTTTCTTTTCAGCTCTTCGACATGGCCTTGGCAGAAAAGCACTTGGAAATTGATGCATCCTGGAAAATGGGATGCATCCAATAAATGTAATCTGTTCCCGTACAGTTGATCTTGAAAGCCTTGAAATAAAGAACATGATGAGTAGGGAGTGAGTTCTATTAGATACTATTAGCGAAAATGAGCTTTCTGCAGAGATTCCTAGAGTCATTAGAGAATCATTATAAGACTAAGAAGGCAGGGATGGATCCCTTATAATTCAGACATGCTGGGAAATTGACTTTGCGAGTTTTTGAATTCTTAATGAGCTCAGATTTCTTCACAATTAATTTTATTATAGTAATGGTAGGTATCCATCCATTAATATAAACCACAACACAGAAGAATCTACTTAAGATTTTTGAACAGATTTACTTTCCACTGCCTTTGCATCATAAATAAATTATTCATGGCCTCTTATGAGCCTCAATATAAATATGGAGATGCATGATTGAAAAGTGAGTGCTGGTTATTACTTTTTTTTATGGCATTTGGTATTAAAATATGTAACCACTTCAGAAGGCCTAGTTTTCTGACTGGAGATCTGGACATGTGGTGGAGTTTCCCCCCCTAATCAAGAGGTGCCATAATTAAAATAAAATAATGGAAATCTAATGAGAGAGAGAAGGTTTCATTTGTATCTTATACAGAACACAGTGCATTCATTGTTCACCCCAAGTAGTCAATAAATATTTATTTACTGTAACTGGATCCCTGATGTTCCATCATAATTCTCCTCTGACCTTTGAAGTTGGCTTTCACTGCTGTCCCTAAACTGGTATTAGGTATCAAATCTGTCAGAGTCCTTAGGCTCATTTTATAAACAGGTACTTTTCATGCAGACGGACAAGCAGGAGTAATTTCAGACAACCAATTCCATTAAAAGATGCAAGCATGTAATGCCATCCTCATTCACTTTGTCTTTGTCAAAAATTTTAATATGTGAAAATGCACATTGCCTTCCTGAAGCTGCGTGCAGAAGGAATAGTAGCATCACGTGGGAAGGAATAAATCACCAAGATAGTACAAATTATTACAGGGTTGGTTTAATTTTCCCCAGCAAATTCATATGGGCAAACATGACTTAGTGTAAGTTAGCAAATTAAGGGAAATACAACTCTTAAGCACTCCCCATTTTGCAGCTGGATGGGCATCGAGGGGTAAGTTGTCATTTTAATGAAGATGAGTACTTCAGTATTTTGCTTGATTTGAATATGCATAAGTAAATAAACCTTTGCTTTTATAAAAAATTGCCTTGATTTATTTGTTTTTATTTTGTTTAAGAAATACTACAGTTTTCTAATTTGCTTATGAGTGTCATGGTTGCATTAAAAATGATTGTGCTTTCACCCTGGCTGGCATTGCTCATACATAAGGCAGCATGTTAGTCTGCACATTTACGGGTCATGAGTTTGATCCCTAATTAAGGGCACATACCTGGATTGAAGGTTCTTTTCTTGGTGCATGCAGGAGGCAAACAATTGATGTATCTCTCTCACATCTATATTTCTTTCTCTTTACCTCCCTCCTTCTTTCTCTCCCTCCCTCCCTCCCCCTCTCCCTAAAAATCAGTAGAAAAAAATATTCCCAGGTAAGATTAAAAATGACTGCTTTCTTGTCCTGACCATGTGGCTATTCTTATACATTGAAAGGTTGTGGGTTTAATCCCAGTTGGGGTGCATGCAAGAGGCAGCTGATCAGTGTTTCTCTCTCAAATGGGTGTCTCAGTCTCTCTTTCTTCCTCCCTCCCTTCCTCTCTCTCAAACCAGTAAAAACAATTTTTTTTTAAAAAATGGCTGTGCTTTTTGAAGATGAAGGAATACTTGCATCACTCATATATGTTTGTGCTTTTGCATTCAGCAACTGTCTACTACCTACCAGACTCGATGTTTAGTGCTGGGGAGATATAGATGAGTTAGCTTCCACTGTTTCCCACAAGGACCTCATAGTCAGGAGGCAGACTGGTGGCAGACACTCACAGAGCACGAGGTCTGGTTTTATGACAGAACTCTGTCTGGTGCTATGGAAACTCTGGAAGGTGTGTCTGACATCAGGACTTCTCAGAAGAAGCAATTTTTAAGCTAGAAGTAACCAGGGGGAGGCAGATATAGAGATAGAGAGCCTTCAGAGATAGAGAGCATTGTAAGATAGGACGCGGTCATAGTACAGTAAGAATTAACTTCATTCATGTTTGGAAGGATGCAGGATTACACAAAGCCCTCTGTGCCCTCTCAGATTTCTGAGGTTTTTAGATCCCCAGTTCCAAGTTCACCAATAAAACCACATCCTTAACCATATTTTCTTTTTTGGGGGTAGAAGGATTTGGGGCCTAGTACACCCCATTTCTAACTGTACTCCCATTTTTTCTCCTATCAAGTGCTCCAAAAGGGTTTGGCACCCCTTCCAGGATTCTTCACAAACACAGTTTGGGAGTAGTAACCAACTGCTAGAGTGGACTCCGAGTTTGAGACTCATTTCTTGAGGTTATAGAATGCCATTTGGGCAGTAATATTTTCCCTTCAGTCAAAATTTGCCACATTAGAATGTGTCAGGCAAATCAGGCATCATAATATATAGGTTTACAGTTGACCTTTGAACAATGTGAGGTTAGTGGGGGGATCCACCTCTGAGTGGTCTAAACTCCATGTGTAACTCTTGACTTCCTGCAAATTCAGTCATCTCTCAGTATCTGCAGGGAATTGATTCTAGGACACCTGGGGATGCTAAAACTCAGAGATGCTTCAACCCCTTTTATAAGATGGCCTAGAACCATGCATATAGTTAGTCCTCCACATCCACAGCTTCCCAACTGTAGGATGGGAAATACTGATCTGTGATTGGTTGAATCAGTGGATTTGAAACCTAGGGATACAGAGGGCCAACTGTATATTTATTGAAAAAATCTGTAAGTGGGACTGTGCAGTTCAAACCTGTGTCAGCTGCAGTTCAAGGGTCAGCTGTATATAACATTATCTGTTTCAAAGGCGGGTAAAGGAAAACTATTTTCTATTTGATGTTGAAGTGTTTTTTTATTCACAAATCTCGATTTTGGCGGTAGACACCATTGACTCTCACACTAATAACAATCAAGTGCAGAGTGAATCTATGATTAGGGGTTGCATTTTGTGTATGCTACAGAAGGCAGCATGCTAGGGGCACAACACTGTTTTAGGGGTCAGGGAACACTGGTTTTGATTTTTGTAGTGATATGATGTAATATTCTCTTTTTCTACTTTTTTTTTATTAAGGTATCAGATGTGTACATATTTTTCCATTGCCCCCCCCCACACTCCTATACATGCACTCCCTCCCCAGAGTTTTTCGTCCATTGGTTTTGCTTATATGATGTAATATTCTTTCCAGCTTGGTGATGCTATGCTTCCTTTTGGACTTCAATGTGTGTTGGGGTGGATGTGGAGGGTGGGAAAGAAAGAAAGAGATAGAGGAAAATGGGAAAATTATGATAATTTACATTCATGATGTGGGATTATGGTTTGATGAATGAAAAATATTGAATTTTGTTCAACCTAAGACATTATGCTTGTTCTACTTGGTTAACCATTCATATAAATCCATGCTTTATTAATTACAATCCATTATGAAATGAAATTGAATTTGCTATTTCAAAAGTTGTGCATTATAACACATTTGATAAATAATTTTTCCTATAGAAAACTTTAAATAAAAGCCATTGAAAGAGCATGATTTCTAGATCCACCCAATTGCTACCATCATAAATCACTTTCATCAATATCTACTATTTGATGTTTCTGTGGTAAATGTGAATCAATGACTCAAAGAAATGGAGAGCAAGTAGGTCCAAGGTATGTGCTCTAAGCTGTGTTTTCTGTTAGAACTAAAAGTCTTGACTTGCCCAGGGAAATTCGTTCATAAGAATTCATAAACCCTCCATATATATGTGCTGATTTCCATTTCTGGTGCTAAAATTGAGTTTCATTTTCAAAAGTTAAGAAGTTTGGTCGTCCAAAACTGCATAAAGTTACATTTCTGAGTAAACACAAAAAGGAAAAGACACCTATTTCAATGCAGCCTTCCTATAGTAATCTGCATACAAACTAAGAGTGTAAACACAGTCAAGATTTTGATGTAATTATTTTTTTAAAACTTGCAGATATGTTTGTGGTAAAGCATAGTCATTTTTAGCCTGACATGATTAAGAAAACCTGAAATTAGTTAATTAAATAATCTTGGTGCAGTTACAAGATAATAGGGGATAAATACTACATCCATTTTGTTCTCTTAATTATTATGGTTTTTAGTCATAAATGAACCATCATTTTATGAAGAAAGAATAATATAACTATAGTTTGGCTTTGGGTCATGTTTTAGGTAATTTGTGATATAAACATACTATTCAATTCAAGAGTTTTGTGTGGATAAATTTAAACCAAGCTCTTTATTTTGAGCTACTCACTGTTTTTGCTCTTGTTTTTGGTATGCCCTCTTCATCCTCCTCAGCCCCCCCCCCTTTCCTGCTCCCCTTCCTCTGAAACTGGAGGAAGAGAGAGGGGCCCTCGTACAAAAGGGTATAGATTTCTTCATTTTTTTGCCATGTTGCTCTCAAATTAAATCTTTTTAAAGTTTTAGGCCTCCCCTGATCTCCAAGCTTTCCAAACCATCCCATATATATATAAGCAGTTTATCTCTGAATAGAGCACAGCTTCAAGACAAAGCTTTTTGTAAAGTTGTGTGTGTCTGTGTTTTTTTTTCTCAAATCGCTGCTTTCCACTCACTATAGTGAGGTCATGAAATCAATTTAGTGGACCATGACCAGCTCATTTATTTTTATTATAATAGAATCAATAGAAAATGTCTGAGTACACAGCGACATAGTTGGGTCAATATTGTTTCATGGAACTCTTTTCATTTGTATGTTTTTGTGTTTGTATATGTACTAAGTAAGTATATAAAATATGTTTCCTACTCTGGGGTCATGGCTAAGAAAAGGACTGAAAACCCACAGTATCTCCTTTCGAACATATTGCGCCATTGAGCTTCTTCATAGACATTTGAGACTCTGGGCCACACCTGTTTCCCAGTGCATTCTGGGAATCATAACCAAAATTGCAGATGTCTCTCTATGCGTATCAAGTCATGCTTGATTTCCACTCCTTACAGTGATGAAATCCTGGCTGTTTGGACCCTGTCCATCCCGTAAAAAAAATAAATGAGGAAGAGGAAGACTGTGGACTTCACCATTTGCTAGAAGCTGATTCTCTCTCTTCATTGGTGACATTCTAAGCCAGTTAAGGAAAGGTTACATGGATTCAGACCGGAAAACACAGTTTCCATCTGAACTTGCATCACTTTCATTTTTGATGAGAGGACTGGATTCGGTGGCAGCAGCACGCCCTAGAGCTCTCGAATCAGGAAGGGTTGTGCTCTTCCTACTGGCAGCCTCAGGGTCCGAGGTCAGGATTTGGCTGTGGGAACTCTGAGGTTGCGATGGAAACCCAGAGCATGTTTTTATTGTTGTTGTTCAGAGTATCCCAGAATGTGTCAAAACACAGAATGTGCTAAAACAATTATAATGTTTATGTCATGCTCAGACCACTGCCTGGAGGCCTAGGAAGAGACCCTGAAAAACACTGTCTTTATAATTTTTTCCTTCACACTTCTGCAGTTCAAAATAGGTGGAAATCCACTTTTAAGCCTCCATGGAATAGTGCCCAATGGAAATTTAATTTTCTTCCCCAGGGAAATTATTTCGATAATATTTGATGGTGATGGTGTTCATTTAAGTATGAAACATTTGGACTGACATACAGGTTGGGGGTTCATTCTAACAATGCATTTGACTGGTTAGTAATGAGTGGCTTTATGTCTACAGGGAAACAGAGCATCTGATTTTCACAGCTGAGCAGCCTCGCACTGAGAGCGAAGTGTACTCCCTCACACGTGTTCTTTTGTCCCCCGAAAAAGGAGGGCTTTGAAGATTTTCATGAGACGTTACTGACTGAGGCAAACGCTGTGTGGCTGGGACTGGAGAAATTGTGTGTCGGTAGGAAAAGGGCTTGGGATTGTGCATCTTGGAGCTATAATTGCATGAGAAGAAATGGGTAGTGCGAGTGTCATGTCCGTGTCTGCATTTTTCTTCGCGAGCACTGAGCTGGATAACCAAAGCCTCTGAGTGGTTGGCAAGAAAAGTGAGGATTAATATTGCTGCTGACTGGACCCCAAAGAGGAGCTTCTTGGTGAGGGAGAGGAGTGAGAGGGATTTCAGTGAGAACATTTTCTTGAAAGTAAATGCACAAAAACACACAAGGTACAGCTCGCTGGCCTCAGCACAGCACGGCTGAGAGCTCCATTATGATTTGGGACACGCTCCCTGAAACACTTGCCTGCCCTGAGGTCAGCCTAATGACAGGAAATTCCACAAATGTAACAGCTACCGTCCTGTGGCCTGTTTTAAACACACACACACACACACACACACACACACACACACACACACACCCATACACCCAGAGAGAAAGAATTTATACTTTCTAAATCAGGTTTGGATAAAATCTGTTTTCTCACATTACCTTCCTTGCGAATAATGCTTGTTAATAATGTGGCTCATCAAAAAATGATTAGAGGGATTCTTGAGTTACCTTATTCTGGTGGACCGTTAGCCAGGAGAATTATGTTTCTAAGTGAATTTTCCTTTTCCACGAGACCCTTTCGGTCTGTGATCACCTCCATGTCACCCTGCCTTCCTCTTCATTTCACCTTTTTCTGGATCTGTCAACAGAGGAGAAAGAGTGGATTCCGTTCCTGGGGCCTCCCTATCCTCCTTTGCTCCCCTCTGGCCGGGTGTTTTTGTAACATCAGGAGTTTGTCCTCAGTTTCTGGGCCTGGATTGTGATAATCAAATTACAACTTTCAACTGATAAGTGGATCATAAAGTCAACCTAGTGGGTCACTCCACTTTTTTGTTTGTTTTCTTGTTTGTAGATGAACTAGAATCAAGTTGAAAATGTCGTAATGTGTGCATTACCCACACGACAACCTGTTGTGTGTATTTTTTATTTTATTTTATTTTTTTAATATAGTTTATTGATTTTTTTTTTTACAGAGAGGAAGAGAGAGAGAGGGATAGAGAGTTAGAAACATCGATGAGAGAGAGACATCGATCAGTTGCCTCCTGCACACCCCCTACTGGGGATGTGCCCGCAACCAAGGTACATGCCCTTGACCAGAATCAGACCTGGGACCTTTCAATCCACAGGCCGATGCTCTATCCACTGAGCCAAACCGGTTTCGGCTGTTGTGTGTGTTTTTAAATATATTGATTTTTTAACAGAGAGGAAGGGTTGAGGGATAGATAATTAGAAACATCGATGAGAGAGAAACATTGATCATCTGCCTCCTGCACACCTCCTACTGGGGATGTGCCTGCAACCAAGGTACATGCCCTTGACCAGAATCGAACCTGGGACCGTTCAGTCCACAGGCCTACGCTCTATCCATTGAGTCAAACCGGTTAGGGCAACCTGTTGTGTTTTTGTTTTGTTTTTTTTTAATTTCTTTATTGATTAAGGTATCACATATTTGTCCTTAACCCCCCATTCCATCCCCTCCCCCTCCCCACTCATGCATTGTCCTTGACCACTGGTTAGGCTCATATGTATGCACATAAGTCCTTTGGTTGATCTCTCCTTTTATCCCCACCCTCCCTTTGAGGTCCAACAGTCTGGCCCATGGCTCCTTATCTCTGGGTCTGTTCTTATTCATCAGTTTGTGTTGTTCACCATTTCCCCTAGATGAGTGAGATCATGTCCTACTGGAAATATACTTCTAAGAATCGAAAATGAGACAAGCATTAATGGTTATGCTGAAAGGCAAGTGAATCAGTCTGTAGAGAGTTTCTTTCTGGGCCAACAGTTCTTTTGAGACCCAATTTCAATGTCAAACAGTTTCTTATGTGTATATGTAAGCCTGTTGTGTTTTTTTTTCCATGTGATTTTTGTCTTGTTTAAACACATACATGCATATGCATGTTCCCTTGTGGATTCCCATGCAACGTGTATTCCTTACTGTGGGTCACAGTCGTTAAAATCTACTTATCTAGGAGACCAACACAGACTGAAACAAATGCTATCATTTTAGTGTTTGCTGACAATCTTTGCTGTTTTCAGATCAATTGAATTTTGGTGTGTGTCAGAGGCATTTGACTTTCATTGAGCAAATGGGCAGGTCGCTGTTGCCTAGTAGGAAGGCAAAGCCACTCATCTAAATGCAGGAAATGGAAAGAAAGAAAAACAGGGGAAAGGTAGAGAAAAAAATAAGTGGAAAGTCTTGGGTTCTTTTCAGTGAATAGACCTTTTCAAATATCAAGGACTCCCTCACATAAATGCTATAGGGAATTCACATACGCTTAGAAGTAATATGGTCATTTGTAAACAGAATCATGATGTT